>CAUYON010145601.1:0-23607 GCA_963573935.1 Arctocebus calabarensis
ACACAAAGTAGAGGAAATGGCAGAAAGAAGGACAGAGGGAAATTAATGATTAACAAGCATTTTTTTTTTTTTTGAGACAGAGCCTCAAGCTGTCACCCTGGATAGAGAGCCGTGGCATCACAGCTCACAGCAACCTCCAATCCCTCGACTCAAGCGAGTCTCCTGCCTCAGCCTCCCAAGTAGCTGGGACTACAGGTGCCGGCCACAACGCTAAGCCATTTTTTGGTTGCAGCTGTCATTGTTGCTTGACGGGCCAGGGCTGGATTCGAACCAGCCAGCTCAGGTGTACATGGCTGGCACCTTAGCCACTTGAGCCATAGGCACAGAGCCCAGGCATCCTGCTTTTGAAACCAAATTCCAAATTAGCCCTCTAAATCATGTCTTTTTTTTGAGACAGAGTCTTATTATGTTGCCCTTGGTAGAGTGCCATGGTGTCACAGCTCACAGTGACCTTAAACTCTTGGGCCTAAGTGATTCTCTTGCCTCAGCCTCCCAAGTTGCTGGGATTACAGGCACCCGTCGCAGTGCCTGGCTATTTTTTTTTTTTTTTTAGCAGTTGTTTAGCTGGCCCAAGTCGGGTTCGAACCTGCCACCTTTGGTGTACGTAGCTGGCATGGTAACCACTGTGCTACGGATGCCAAGCCACCCAGCTATTGTTTTGCTGCAGTTGTCATTGTTGTTTAGCTGGCATGGGCCGGGTTCGAACCTGCCAGCCTCAGTGTATGTGGCCAGTGCCCTACCCACTGAGCTACAGGCGCCGCCCTAAATCGCATATTTCTTTCTATTTTTTTTTAGAGACAGGGTCTTACTCTGTTGCCTAGGTTGAAGTGCAGTGGCTCAATCATCACTCACTATAACCTGGAATTTAAACAAGATCTTTCTTAATAAAGCTTAATACCTAACACCTACTAAAATGAAAAATGATTTAGTGATTTTGCCAGAAAGATGATTTATTGACATAAGACTGATGACTAGGAGACTATCTGGATCAAATATGGACAAAACTACTCCCAGAACCCTTAAATAAAGACAGAATTTATCAATTAGTGTAGGAAGTAAAATACAAGGAACAAGAAAATCTGTAGTTCAAATATATTTGATGTTCAATAATTGAAACTTACAATTCCCTCAATTCAGAGCAGAGACATTTAAAGTAATCTGGAGGAAACAAGACAGTCAAGTGCTAAAGGATGGAAACTTTCCTTCCACCTCCCTTTCTCTCTTTCAAATTCTTTTTTTTTTTTTTTTGGAGACAAGAGTCTCACTATGTTGCCCTGGGTGGAGTGCTGTGGCATCACAGCCCACAGCAACCTCCAACTCTTGGGCTTATGCAATTCTCTTGCTTCAGCCTTCCAAGTAGCTGAGATTACAGGTGCCTGCTACAATGCCTGGGTACTTTTTTTTTGGGTGCAGTTGTCATTGTTGTTTGGCAGGCCCGGACTGGATTTGAATCCGCCAGCTCTGGTGCATGTGGTTGGCATCCATAGCCGCTGAGCTATAGGAGCCGAGCCTGTCTTTCATATTCTAATGCTGACTGCATGTAGGAGGAGGTTGAGAGATACAATTTTTTTTTTTTTTGAGACAGAGCCTCAAACTGTCACCCTGGATAGAGTGCCGTAGCATCACAGCTCACAGCAACCTCCAATTCCTGGGCTCAAGCGAGTCTCCTGCCTCCACCTCCCAAGTAGCTGGGACTACAGGCGCCCGCCACAATGCCTGGCCACCTTTTTGGTTGCAGCCGTCATTGTTGCTTGGCAGGCTCAGGCTGGATTTGAACCCGCCAGATCAGGTGTACGTGGCTGGCGCCTTAGCCTGTTAAGCCACAGACGCCGAGCCAAGAGAGATATATTTTTTCATTTACACTTTTGTCCTAATGAATAAGGAAAAGGATAATGCTAAGAGGGAGTATAGAATATACTATTTCTGGCTCTAGGACTGTGACATTCAGTTAATCAAATTTAGGACATTCTTATTAGGTTAGAAAAGGAAACATAAGAAAATCACTAGCAGTACATTCGATCCCAGAGATCACACTTTCCAATAAGCTACATTATTTAGCATACACTGTGAAAACATATTTAAGATAGAAAACAAACTTAGAAAAATATAATAAATGGTTTGCTCTTCAATTCATTCACATTCTGTGGCCGAAGAACTCCAAATTCCACTTAGATATTCTTGTTTATCCAAAAGCAAGCAAACTGGATGAAACTAAACCAAGAAATGTGAGAATATGTTTATTAGGTGTGTGTGGGTTCACACAGTTTATTCACCTGTGGGGTGGAAATAAAGGAAGAAATCAAGTCTGCTTGATTTCAAGGTCTATGGAGAAGAAGCCTTGAAGTTGCTTTCCCCAAATCACAAGCCTGATTTAAGAGAAAAAAGGATGAAAACACCTCATCACACAAAACTCAGTGATGGGGTCTCTGACAGTCGCCAGCCAGCAGGGGAGAAAAGGAGAAACCCACCTGCTGGCTTTAGGATTTATTGAAGGCTGCCAGCACAGCCCAGATCATCTCTGTGGCACTGTGCTTTGTCCCCTCCACCTCAGGGTCCAGTTCTACTAGGTCCTTGGCTCGATTCATTGCCACATCATACTTGTCATCTGTCAGGGAGGAGAAGACATTCTCTAAAACATCAGAGGAGTGGGCTAGCACCAGGAGTGCTAGTGTTCGCTTGTCCATACGCTGAGGGTCATTTACCCACCGCTCTAGTACACTGTCTTGAAGTTTCTTCACTAGTCGTTGTTTCTCTGTTATATTGGTCACTGGATGAGTAGTCATGTCAAATAGTAGGAAATTTTGCTTCTCAGTGGTTAGAATACCCTTCTCTACCAGGTTCTTTGCAATTCGCTCTCGTACATTTCTTAGCTGATATTGTAATTTGAAGGGGTTCCAGGTCTCACCTATGGGAAGAAAGAAATGGGACATAATAAACAGAAAGAGAAAACCAAAATAAAAAAGTAAAGTAATTATTTGGATCTTGGTTAAAATTTTAAAAAGCTTAATCTCCATTTATTCCTTTTCATTTAATCCTTAATTTTTTATAATTTGTTTTGACTCTCTCTGTATTTCACATTAAACCAGATTTAAAAAACGTCACCAGGGGTGGCACCTGTGGCTCAGCAGTAGAGCGTTGGACCCATATACTGAGGGTGGTGGGTTCAAATTTGGCCCTGGCCGAACTGCAAAACAAAAAAGTAGCTGGGCATTATGGCAGGTGTCTGTAGTCCCAGCTACTCAGGAGGCTGAGGCAAGAGACTTGCTTAAGCCCCAAGAGTTGGAGGTTGCTGTGAGCTGTGACACCAGAGCACTCTACCAAGGGCCATAAAGTGAAACTCTTGTCTCTACAAAAAAAAAAAAAAAAGTCACCAAACACTTCCATATTGTTAGAGCTTATGGACTTTATTTTTGCTCCCATATGACCTCTCTGACACTGTCAATCATTCCTGTATTTTTGAAATTCTCTTCAGGACACCAGTCTCTTTCTGGAGGATTTCTATTTTGTAATTGCATGAGTTCATTTGAGTTGGCGAAACTAAGAGGAGTGAGGTTCCCTTTCCCCATCTGGGGAGCTAAAGCTTTATCCCAGGCCTGGTAGGCTGTCAATATTGGGACTACAATTGTCCTCATTCTGGCTTGCTCATAAAGGTTCTGTACTTGAAGAAGAAAGGCAAGAAGACCAAAGGCTAAAAATCTTTTCTTCCTCGCGCCTACTCAGAGCAGAGCAGGTCTCAATCTAGGAGAAATGGGCCACTGTCCCACCTCTACCTCCAGTATACGACAGAAGTCCTGCCTATGAGGGAGGCAGGCTGAGGGAGGCAGGCTGAAGAAGGAAGAGATCCACAGTTCTGCCTTAGGGAACTGACTATTTTGAACAGAGTGTAGCGAACTCTATGCCTAAGGGTTTCGTTGAAAACCACAGAGATTGTAGTTATGAATCATTATTAGGGTCCATGATATTGGTAGCAAAAGGCCAAATGGCAAAGCCTCCAGAGTTTACCAGGAAGAACCAGAGAAAGAGAAATCCAAGAAAAAAAGCCTGGAATAAAGATCAACACTAGGGGGGTGGTGCCTGTGGCTCAAAAGAGTAGGGTGCCGGCCCCATATGCCGGAGGTGGTGGGTTCAAACCCAGCCCCAGCCCAAAACAGCAAAAAAAAAAAAAAAGATCAACACTAGGGTTGGGAAGACTGTGTGCTTATACCAGGCCATACCCATGCAGAAGCAAACAAAGCTGAGTGTGGGGTTTGACTTGAAAGTATTCCCCAGGTCACACATAGATCCACTGACAAAGGATGATGGGAGCTTATGCTGAAGCACAACCTCTTGATCAAACACTGGCTGAACAATAAACTACTACAAACAGGGGCAATTCTTTTTTTTTTTTTTGAGACAGAGCCTCAAGCTGTCACCCTGGATACAGTGCTGTGGCATCACAGCTCACAGCAATCTCCAATTCCTGGGCTCAAGTGAGTCTCCTGCCTCCACCTCCCAAGTAGCTGGGACTATAGGCGTCCGCCACAACGCCCGGCCATTTTTTTTTTGGTTGCAGCCGTCATTGTTGTTTGGCGGGCCCGGGCTGGATTCGAACCCGCCAGCTCAGGTGTATGTGGCCGGTGCCTTAGCCCATTGAGCCACAGGCACTGAGCCAACAGGGGCAATTCTTAAGAAGCAAGTCTTTTTTTTTTTTGAGACAGAGCCTCAAGCTGTAGCCCTGGGTAGAGTGTTGTGGCATCACAGCTCACAGCAACCTCTAATTCCTGGGCTCAAGTGAGTCTCCTGCCTCCACCTCCCAAGTAGCTTGGCTGTTTTTAGGTTGCAGCTGTCATTGGTGTTTGGCGGGCCCTGGTTGGATTCAAACCCGCCAGCTCAGGTGTACGTGGCTGGCGCCTTAGCCTGTTGAGCCACAGGCGCCGAGCCAAGAAGCAAGTCTTAAAAATAAAATCACATGGGCCCCTGGTAGGCTGGAAAGCCATGTACATATCCAAGGCTGTGTTCTGTATTAGAAGAAATCAGAGAGGGAGCTTCCAAATTATTAATCCTTCATGGAATGTGGGCCAAAAATCTAAGTTGCTTGAATTGTGATAGCTGTATCAAAATCACAAACATCAATAAAGGCTAAAACATCTAACTAGCTAAAGGCAATAAATAGAACTTTTGACTAAGTGGCTTCTGATAACCCAGTGGCAACACTGAGGGAGTTAGGCTAAAAGATAAAAATAAGGAAAAAAATCTGAGCAATGACCTCAGAGACTGTACATTGTAAGAAAAATAGCTTTCAAAGAGCTACTTCAGCTAACTCCCTAATAAACACACTTAAGGAGAAGAAAGGACCAGTATCCAGTGTTATATAATTATTATTTAAAATGTCTAGTTTTTGACAGAAAATTACGAAATATGCAAAGAATGAGTAAATTGTTACCCATTCACAAGACAAAAAGCAGACAACAGAAACTGCCTTACAGGGCTGAGTTGGCCTTAACCAAAGACTTGAAAGCTGCTATCATAAGTATGTTCAAGGACCTCAGGGAAACCATCAATCGTCATATTGAGACTATCAATTAAGACACAGATATTCAAAAAGATGACCAAGTCAAGAGTGATGGCATGTGCTTGTAGGTCTAGCTACTTGAGAGACTGTAGTGGGAGGATCACTTCAGGGCAGGAGTTCAAGGTTGCAGTGAACTATGATCTTGCCCACTGTACTCCAGTCTGGGTGACAGAGTAGGACCTTGTGTCCAGAAAAGAAAATAATTCTGGAGTTTAAAAGTACAATAAGGGCGGCTCCTGTGGCTCAGCGAGTAGGGCGCCGGCCCTATATACCGAAGGTGGCGGGTTCAAGCCCGGCCTCAGCCGAACTGCAAAAACAAAAAAAATAGCCGGGCGCTGTGGTGGGCGCCTGTAGTCCCAGCTACTAGGGAGGCTGAGACAAGAGAATCTCTTAAGCCCAAGAGCTGGAGGTTGCTGTGAGCAGTGTGACGCCACGGCACTCTACCCAGGGCGATAAAGTGAGACTCTGTCTCTACAAAAAAATAAATAAATAAATAAATAAATAAAGCTTTAATTCTTATAAAAAAAAAAAAAGTACAATAAACAGGCTCAGCGCCTGTGGCTCAAGCAGCTAAGGTGCCAGCCGCGTACACCTGAGCTGGAGTGTTCGAATCCAGCCCAGGCCCACCAAACAACAATGATGGCTGCAACCAAAATATGGCCGGGTGTTGTGGCGGACGCCTGTAGTCCCAGCTACTTGGGAGGCGGAGGCAAGAGACTCGCTTGAGCCCAGGAATTAGAGGTTGCTGTGAGCTGTGATGTTACAGCACTCTATCCAGGGTGATAGCTTGATGCTCTGTCTCAAAAACAAAACAAAACAAAACAAAAACTAGGGTGGTGCCTGTGGCTCAATGGGTAGGGCACCAGCCCCATATACAAAGGGTGGCAGGTTCGAACCCAGCCCCAGCCAAACTGCAACAAAAAAATAGCCTGGAATTGTGGCAGGTGCCTGTAGTTCCAGCTACTCGGGAGGCTGAGGCAAGAGAATCACCTAAGCCCAGGAGTTGGAGGTTGCTGTGAGCTGTGATGCCACAGCACTCTACCGAGGGCAATAAAGTAAGATTCTGTCTCTAAAAATAAATAAATAAAAATACAAAAACTAGCCAGGCATAGTGGTGCACTCTTGTAGTATCAGCTACTTGGGAGACTGAGGCAAGAGGTTTTCTCAGGCCCAAGACTTTGAAGTTGCTGTGAGTTAGAATGCCATGGCACTCTATCCAAAAAGACAGAGTAAGATTCTGTCTCAAAAAAAAAAACACACACACAAAAAAACAAGGAAAACAAACAAATGAAAAATTTACTTGAGGGGTTTAACAGTAGATTTGAGGCCTGGCACAGTGGCTCATGCCTGTCATCTTAGCACTCTGGGAGGCCAAAGCAGGTGTATTGCTTGAGCTCAGGAGTGCAAGACCAGCCGGAGCCACAGTGAGACCCTGTCGCCACTAAAAATAGAAAGAAACCTAGCAAGGATTCGTGGTGGGCACCTGTAGTTCCAGCTACTCAGGAGGCGGAGGCAAGAGCCCAGAAGTTTTGAGATTGCTGTGAGCTATGATGACACCATGATATTCAACTCAGGGCAATAAAAAACAAAATAAACAAAAATCCCCAAAACTTAATAGATTTGAGTTGGCAAAAGAAAGAATTAGCAAAATTAGAGATCAGTAGAGATTATGTAATCTGAAAAACAGGGAGAAAACAGAATGAAGAAAAATGAACAGAATCTCAGAGAAATGTGGGACACCATCACGTAGATAAATATACATATAATGGAAGGAAAGGAGAGTAAGAAAGGGAGAGAAGAAAATATTCAAGAAAATAATGAGGGTCGGCGCCTGTAGCTCAATGGGCTAAGGCGCCAGCCACGTACATCTGAGCTGCGGGTTCAAATCCAACCCAGGCCCGCCAAACAACAACAACGACTGCAACCAAAAAATGGCCAGGCGTTGTGGCGGGCGCCTGTAGTCCCAGCTATTTGGAAGCCTGAGGCAAGAGAATCTCTTGAGCCCAAGAGTTTGAGGTTGCTGTGAGCTATGATAGCACGGCACTGGACTTAGGGCGACAAAGTGAGACTGTCTAAAAAAAAAAAAAAGAAAGAAAAGAATGACTGAAAACTCCCAAAATTTGGTACAAAACACCCACACATTTGAGAAGCTCAGCAAACTCTGAGTAGCATAAATGCAAAGAGATCCACTCCCAATATCATAATAAAAATGTTGAAAACCAAAGACAAATGAAAAATCTTGAAAGTAGTAGAAGAGAAATGACATGTTATATTTTAATGCCAGTAAGCTTAACAGCCGAATTTCCAACAGAAAAAAAGGAGGCCAGAAGAATGGGATGACTTATTTGAAGTACTGAAAGAAGACTATTAATCAAGAATCTTATAGCTGGCAAGCTATCTTTCAAAAATGAAGGCAATAAATAAATAAATAAATAAATAGCAGAGAAAGATAATTCTTAGGAAAAAAACAACTGACAGAGTTCACTGCTAGCAGACCTGCCTTATAAGAAATATTAAACTGAAAGGAAGTTGCTGGTGGTTCACATCTGTAATCTTAGCAATTTGGGAAGTTGAAGTGGGTGGGTCACTTGAGACCAGGAGCTCAGGACCAGCTTGAGCAATGTAGTAAGGAAACATCTCTACAAAAAATAGAAAAATTAGCTGGGCATGGTGGCATGTTCTGATGTCTGTAGTTCCAGTTACGTGGGAAGCTGAGGCAGGATGATCACCTGAGCCCAGGAGTTTAATATTGCTGGGTTTAGGTGAAATTAAAAAAGAAAAAAGAAAGAAAAAAAAAAGAAAAAGAAGGGCACAGTGGCTCACACCTGTAATCCCAGCACTCTAGGAGGCTGACGTGGGTGAATTGCCTGAGCTCACAGGTTTGAGATTAGCCTGAGCCAGATCAAGACCTCATCTCTAAAAAAATAGCTGGGTGTTGTGGCGGATCCCTGTCATTCCAGCTACTTGGGAGGCTGAAGCAAGAAAATCATTTGAGTCCAAGAGTTTGAGGTTGCTGTGAGTCATGACTCCATGGCACTCTAACAAGGGCAACAAAGTGAAAGAAACAGTCTACAGAAAAGAAAAGAAAAAGAAAAAAGAGGGAGAGTTGTGAAATCTCACAGCAAGTGATACCAAATAGTAATTTGAATCCACAGGAACAGTACAAGTAATTATATAAAATAAGTAGTCATAAAGATAGTATAATTTTTTTCTTTTTTTGAGACAGAGTTTCATTTTATTGCCTTCGGTAGAGTGCTGTGGTGTTATAGATCACAGCAACCTCAAACTCTTGGGCTCAAGCGATTCTCTTGCCTCAGCCTCTCAAATAGCTGGGAGTACAAGCGCCTGCCACAACGTCCGGCTATTTTTAGAGATGGGGTCTTGCTATAGCTCAGGCTGGTCTCCAACCTGTGAGCTCAGGCAATCTACCAGTCTCGGCTTCCCAGAGTGCTACGATTACAGGAGTGAGCCACTGCGCCTGGCCCCCGAAGTAGATTTTAATAAGTTAGGAGGTATATTGTAAACTCTAGAGCAACTGCTAAGAAAACAGTACAAAAATGATTTAAAAGTCATTAAAGGAATTAAAATGTTATATTTAGAACTAGTGACTTTACAAACTCACTTTACTGAAAATATTCACTTAATACAAAAGAAGGCAGAAAAGAATAAGCAGAAGAACTAAAACAAAAATTAAAGAGAGACATAAAAGAGGGTAAAGGGAAGATATAAATTTCAACATCAGTAAGAACATTAAATATTAATGGATTAAATAAGTCAAGCAAAAGACAGAGACTGTCAGATTAAATGAAAAAACAGGATCCAACTACATGCTGTCAACAGAAAACATATTTCAGAATAAAAGATATTAAGATGTTGGCTCTGTGCCTGTGGCTCAACGGGCTAAGGCGCCAGCCACGTACACCTGAGCTGGCAAGTTCAAATCCAGCCCGGGCCCGCCAAACAACAATGATGGCTGCAACCAAAAAAAAATGGCTGGGCATTGTGGCGGGCGCCTGTAGTCCCAGCTACCTGGGAGGCAGAGGCAAGAGACTCGCTTGAGCCCAGGAGTTGGAGGTTGCCTATCCAGGGTGACAGCTTGAGACTCTATCTCAAAAAATAAATAAATAAATAAATAAATAAAAAGGATATTAAGATATGAATAGGTTCAAACTAAAAGGATAGAAAAAGATACTATGTAAATAGCTACCATAACAGAGTTGGAGTAGCTATACTAAAGATAAAAATAAGGCCAGGCAATGTGGCTCACCTCTGTAATCCCAGCACTCTGGAAGATTGAGGCAGGAGGATTGGTTGAGCTCAGGAGTTTTGAGGTTGCTGTGAGCTAGGCTGATGCCACAGCACTCTAGCCTGGGTAACAAGGCAAGACTCTGTCAATCAATCAATCAACAATAGACTTAAAAAATATATTACTAAAGACAAATATATTTCTCTCTTGAGTCAGAATCTCACTTTGTCTCCCTTGGTAGAGTGCCATGGTGTCACAGCTCACAGCAACCTCCAGCTCTTGGGGCTAGGCAATTCTCTTGCCATAGCCTCCTGAGTACCTGGGACTACAGGTGCCCACCACAACTCCTGGCTATTTTTGTTAAGTTGCCACTGCTGTTTTAGCTGGCCGGGGCCGGGTTAGAACCCGTCACCCTCTGTATATGGAGCCGGCACCCTACCCACTGAGCCACAGGCATCGCCCTATTTCTCTTTCTGTCTCTCTCTTTTTTTTTTTTGAGACAGAGTTTCAAATCGTCACCCTGGGTAGAGTGCCATAGAGTCATAGCTCACAGCAACCTGAAACTGGTGGGCTTAAGTGATTCTCTTGCATCAAGCCTCCTAAGTAGCTGGGACAACAGGTGCCCATCACAACACCTGGCTATTTTTTGGTTGTAGTTGTCATTGTTGTTTGGCAGGCCTGGGCTGGATTTGAACCCACCAGCTGTGGTGTGTGCAGCTGGCACCCTAGCTGCTGAGCTATAGGTACTGAGCCAGAAGTATATTTAATAATGATAAAAGAGTCTGTCCATCAAGAAAACATAAAGATTATAAACATATACAACAAATAGCAGCTGATTCTAAAATACATGAAGTGGCTTGGCGCCCATAGCTCAGTGGTTAGGGCACCGGCCATACGTACTGAGGCTGGTGGGTTCAAACCCAGCCTGGGCCTGCTAAAAAACAGTGACAACAACAACAGAAATAGCTGGGAGATGTGGAGGGTACCTGTAGTCTCAGCTACTTGGGAGCCTGAGGCAAGAGAATTGCCTAAGCTCAAGAGTTTGAGGTTGCTGTGAGCTGTGATGCCACAGTACTGTACTGAGGGCGACAAAATGAGACTATCGCAAATATATATATATATGAAGAAAAATGGACAGAATTCAAAGGAACAATAAATAATTCATTAATTGCTGGAGACTTCATTATCCTTATTTCAGAAATAGAGCAATGAGGCAGAAGATCAGCAAATAAATGGAAAACTTGAACAAAATTGTAAACCAACAAGACCTAACAAGACATCTATAGAACATTCCACGTCCAGGAGCAGTGGCTCACAACTGTAATGCTAGCTCTGGGAGGCTGAGGTGGGTGGATTGCTTGAGCTCAGGAGTTCAAGACCAGACTGAACAAGAGTGAGACCCTGTCTTTACTAAAAACAAAAACAAAAACTGGGCATTGTGGTGAGTGCCTATAGTCCCAGCTACTTGGGAGGCTAAGGTAAGAGGATTGCTTTAGCCCAAGAATCTGAGGTTGCTATGAGCTATGACACCATGGCACTCTATCCGGGGCAACAAAGTGAGACTCCATCTCAAAAATATAAAGAAAAAAACAAACAACAAGTAAAACCAAAACCCATCTTCCTAATAAAGAGGTGGATAAAACAAACAAACAACACACAAAAAACAAAACCCACACACAAAGAAAGCAGAAGGATGCAAAATTGACAAACCTTTAGCTAGACTGACCAATAAAAGAGGAAAGAATACTCAAATAACTAAAATTAGGTAAGAAGTGCTGGGTGTGGGTGGCTCACGCCTGTAATCCCAGCACTTTGGGAGGCTGAGGTGGGCAGATTGCCTGAGCTCGAATTCGAGACTAGCCTGAGCAGGAGCCAAGAGCAAGAGCAAGACCCCTTCTCTATAATAGCCTAGTGCGTGGCGGGCACCTGTAGTCCCAGCTACTTGGAAGGCTGAGGAAAGGGAATCACTTGAGCCCAACAGTTAGAGGTTGCTGTGAGCTATGATGCCAGGGCATCCTATGGGGGGGGGGCAACAAAGTGAGACTCTGTCTCAAAAAAAATAAATAAATAAATAAAATTAGGTATTTAAGAGGTTATATCACTACTGACCTTAAAAAAATAAAAAGGGATAGGCTTGGCACCTGTGGCTCAGAGGGCTAAGACGTCAGCCACGTACACCTGAACTGGTGGGTTCGAATCCAGCCCGGGCTGCCAAACAACAAACAACAATGACAGCTGCAACCAAAAAATGGCCGGGCGTTGTGGCGGGCGCCTGTGGTCCCAGCTACTTGGGAGGCGGAGGCAGGAGACTCGCTTGAGCCCAGGAACTGGAGGTTGCTGTGAGCTGTGATGCCACGGCACTCTATCCAGGGTGACAGCTTGAGGTTCTGTCTCAAAAAAAAAAAAAATAAATAAAAAGGGATAAATTCTGAACATCCCCCAAATCAGATAACCTAGATGAAATAAAAAAATTCTGGAAATGTAAAGGCTCCTGAAACTAACTCAAAAGAAATAGAAAATCTTGGGCCAGGTGAGGTAGCTTATGCCTATAATCCTAGTACTCTGGGAGGCTTAGCTGGGTGGATAGCCCTGAGCTCACAGGTTTGAGACCAGCCTGAGCAAAAGTAAAACCCATATCTAAAAATAGCCAGGAGTTGTGGTGGGCACCTATAGTCCCAACTACTTGGGAGGCTGAGGCAAGAAAATAGCTTGAGCCCAAGAATTTGAGGTTGCTGTGAGCTATGATGCCAGGGCACTCTACCTAAGGCAACAATGTGACACTCTGTCTCAAAAAAAAAAAAAAAAAAAAAAAAAGGATTTTGAGTGTATGTGTGTGTGTAATTTTGTTCTGTTGTCCAAGGTGGTGGGCAGTGGGACAATAATAGCTTACTCAGCCTTTAACTCCTAGCCTCAAGTGATCCTCTTGGTATCCAAAATTGCTGATTATTAGTTAGCCGATGCACCTGGCCTAATTTGTAATTTTAAGACTTTCCATAAAGAAAAGCATGGCCCAGGTGGTTTTATTGGCAATTGTTCCAAATATTTAAAGAAAAATTATCAATACATCACAAATCTTTCAGAAAACTGAATTAAGAGAGAATAATTCCTAACTGATTTTATGTGGTCAGTTTTACCCTGATATTGAAACCAAAGATATGACAGGAAAACTATGTACCAATATCCTCTATGAATATAGGTATAAAAATTCTCAACAAAATACTAGTAAAATGAATCCAGTGGCATTTAAAAGGAGTATATACTATGACTAGGTAAGACTTACCCCAGAAATGCAAGGCTGGTTTAACATGTAAAAATCAACTAAGGTAATACTACATGTAATGACCACACCAATAGAATAAAAACAAAAACTATCTAATCATCTCAACAGATATGAAAAAGTGTTTTACAAAATGCAATACCCTTTGATGATAAAAACAAATCAACAAATAAGGAACACATGGAAATTTCCTTAACCTGGTAGAAGGCATCTATGAAAAAGCCACAGATAACATCATATTTAATGGTAAAAGACGGAATGCTTTTCTGCTGAGATTTGGAACAACATCAGGATGTCAATTCTTTTTTTTTGAGACACAGTCTCACTTTGTCGCTCTCTGTGGAGTGCTGTTGCGTCACAGTTCACAGCAGCTTCCAACTTTTGGGCTTAGGCAATCCTCTTGCCTCAGTATGTCAATTCTTATCACTTCTATTCAACACTATGATAAAGGTTTTAGCAAGATAAATTAAGCAAAGAAAGGAAATAAAAGGCATCAAAATTAGGTAGAAAGAAGTAAAGCTATCTTTACTTGCAGGTTACATCACATTATATACAGAAAAATCTAAGTAATCCACTTAAAAGCTACTACAATTAATAAGCAAGTTTGGTAAGAGTAATATACAAAAATCAAATGAATTTCTATATGTTAGCAATGAAAAACCTACAAATGAAATTAAGAAAACAATTCCATTTATAACAGAATCAAAAGAACAAAATACTTATGAATAAATTCCACAAAAGAAGTATAAGACTTGTACCCTGAGAATTGTAACAATTTGTTTAAAGAATTAAAGAAGACCTACATAAATAGGAAGACATCCCACATCCATGGATTGGAAGACTTAATATTATTAAGACAGTAATAATCTCCAAATTGGTCTATAGATTCAAAACAATCACCACTGAGTTTCTAGCTTGCTTTTTTGCAGAAAATGACAAGCTGATCATAAAATTCATATGGAAATGCAAGGAAACCATATGACCAAAATAATCGTAAAACAAAACAAAACAAAACACAGAACAGGGTGGTGCCTATGACTCAAAAGAGTAGGTCACCGGCCCCATATGCCGGAGGTGGCGGGTTCAAACCCAGCCCTGGCCAAAAACTGCAAAAAAACAAACAAACAAAACACAGAACAAAGTTAAAGGACTCACATTTCCAGATTACAAATTACTATAAAGCAGTAATAAACCAGATGGTGTGACACTGGCATAAGGATTGTCATAAGAATAGACATATAGGGAGGTGCCTGTGGCTCATGGAGTAGGGCACTGGCTCCATATACCGAGGGTGGTGGGTTCCAACCTGGCCCCGGCTGAACTGCAAAACAAAAAAATAGCTGGGATTATGGCAGGCGCCTGTAGTCCCAGCTACTCGGGAGGCTGAGGCAAGAGAATCGCCTAAGTCCAGGAGTTGGAGGTTGCTGTGAGCTGTGTGATGCCACAGCACTCTACTGAGGGCGATAAAGTGAGACTCGGCCTCTACAAAAAAAAAAAAAAGTTTCTTATGAGTCTCATTTTATCGCCCTCGGTAGAGACTCATTTTATCGCTCTTGATAGAGTGTCGTGGAGTCACACAGCTCACAGCAACCTCCAACTCCTGGGCTTAGGCGATTCCCTTGCCTCAGCGTCCTGAGTAGTTGGGACCACAGGCGCCCGCCACAATGTCCGGCTATTTTTCTGTTTTGCAGTTCGGCGAGGCTGGGTTTAAACCCGCCACCTTCGGTATATGGGGCCGGCGCCCTACTCGATGACCCAGAGGCGCTGGCCTGAAGAACACTCTTGAGGAGCTTCCAAGGTGGGGTGGCAGAAGGTAAGGTGAAGCTTTGGAAAACTTTGGGTATTGATTAACCATGCTTTTTTTTTTCTTTTTTTGAGACAGAGTCTTATCTGTTGTCTGGGCTAGAATGCAGTGGCATCAGTTTAGCTCACTGCAACTTCAAATTCCTAAGCTTAAGCCATCCTCCTGCCTCAGCCTTTCAAGTAGTTGGGACTACTGGCATGTGCCACCAAATTTTGCTAATATTTGTACTTTTTTGTAGAGATGGGGTCGCTCCATGTTGCTCACGCTCATCTTGAACTCTTGGCCTCAGGTGATACTTCCACATCAGCCTCTCAAACTCCTATTATTATAGGCATGAGCCACCACGCCCACTGATAAACCATGCTTTTTATGTCCTTCACTAGCATTGTTAAATAATGGACTGTATATATCTTACCTAGCACAGTGAATTTCTGTATTTCTATTCCCAAACTTATAGGTAGGATAAAAATACAAAGTGTAGAATTTGTGAATTGTTTTCAGTTATTTTACCAGTGAGTAGCTCTATCCATGTTTGGACAGTTTCTGTGGGTTCAGTTGCTTTGATGTGTTTGAGAGTTTCATCCAGTAAAACGTCACCGGTTGGGATGTCTGACTTTAGCAGTACCTTTGAGGTAAGAAGAAAGAAGGGACCTTGATTCACCTCAAATTAAAAATATTTTCATATATCATATAGACATTACTGATAAGTGTTATAGGAAATGTAAACAAAAATAATATACTATCCTTGTCCTTAAGAAATTTAAAATTTAGTATAGGGTGATAGCGGGAAGATAAAACTAACATTTGAAGTAGCTCTATTGACAAATGAGCTATGAATGATAATGGAGAATATATAGTGATAACGTTGTCTGGAGAACCAACTTTTGAAGCCATTAGAAAGACAAGAAGCCAGTTTTGGGGAAAGGTTTTTAAGTTTGGTTTTAACTGATACAGGACAGCTCAGGTGAAATGTCTAGGCAATAATAAGTTCCTGGAGGTGGAAAAAAAGACATACCTGGAAATTTGGGAGTTAATCTCATGGAGCTGACAAATGAAGCTAGAAAGGTAAATGATATCTCCAAAAGGATAAAAAAGGGATCTAAACTGAGACTGGAATGTTAAGGAATGGAGAAGTAAAGGAAATAGTGTACAGTCAGAGAAGCACGAGGTAATGATACAACAAAGCCAAGATGGAGAATAGCTCAAGTGCAAGGAGGTAATCAAAAGTATCAACTGCCACGTATATGTTAAAAGAGAAAAATAGACTGAAGACTGAAAAGGAGCTAGTGATAACTAAGGACGTAGTTTCAGTGCAGGAGTTAGGATGACATAGAAGTTATGAACAAAACTGGTAAGAAAACAGATGCAGAAGTATACTTGGAGAGGAGGTAGAAGGAGAGAAACTGAATAGTTATTGAACAATAACCAGGATTAATCAAAGACTGACCCACAAGATTACCTATTAATACTCCACTTCATAATATAGCTATGGATATATAGGGAGTTTAATCAACAGCAGCCTATATGTAATTCTTCTGCATAAAAAAAGAAAAAACCCTGAGCTTCCTATAATTCTTTAGACTATGGATACTTGAACTTCTGTCTCTGCTATAGATGATTAAACTTGTTAGACAATGGGACAGCTGAGTCAGTGATATGTATCTTGTCTCACTATTCAAATCTTCCTATACTTCTAAAATGTACTGTTGCTATTTGTCTTTCCATAAATTAAGAGGAAGTTCATTAGAAGATGTTGTACCTTTCTGTCTAGCAGTCGCTTCTTACGCATGGTGGGGGGTTCCAGATAGATTCTACCCCGCATGGCCAGCTCTATCAGGATGCCCCCTCTCAGGCCCGATGATATGCAGTCATTCCAGAAAGATGTGTAACCCTAGGAAAGGGGAAAAAAAGAGAAAGAATGTTCTGAAAAGGATACTGACTTCTAGCAGGCTCCTTAAAAATGGGCTATTTTGTTGTGATTCATTTCATGTCACACTACATTAACTCGAAAGTATAGAGTAAGAGAAAAGACTTTTTTTAAGACTCTTAACACTCCCAAATATGGCTGACTTCAAATTCTTTTTTTTTGGCTGGGGCTGGGTTTGAACCCACCACTTCTGGCATATGGTATGGCGCCCTACTCCTTTGGGCCACAGGCACTGCCCTGACTTCAAATTCTTTACTGAATTCCTATGGCTTAGCAGCTAGTTAATAATCAGGATGCTAAATTTTATTTTATTTTATTTTTTTGAGACAGAGTCTCATGCTGTCACCTTGGGTAGAGTGCCATAGGATCAGCCTAGCTCATAGCAACCTCAAACACTTGGGCTTGAGTGATCTTGCCTCAGCCTCTCGAGAAGCTGGGACTGCAGGTACCCCCATTGACACCTGGCTAGTTTTTTCTATTTTTAGTAGAGACAGGGTCTTGCCTCAGGCTGGTTTTTGAACTCCTGCTCAAGGGATCCTCCCAGCTCAGCCTCCCACAGTACTAGGATTACAGGCATAAGTCACCATGACTGGCCCAAATTTTGACTTGTGAGAAGAATTTGGGCTTTTTTGAAATGTTTCCATGACTCTAAGTTTCAGAGTGGGGTAAGAATAAGGCAAGCAGAGAAAAGTATAAAGAAAGCATTTCAGCCTTTTACCCTTCCTAGATATGTATTAATTGGAAGCTATTTTGATGGGAGAAAGTAGAAACCCACTGTAGTTAAGTGTCTTCACCTTCTGTTGTAAACCAACAGCCCCCCAAAAGACCCGAGTCTGTCTCAGCCTGTCTTGGCCTTGGTCCCCAACATACTCCCTATCCCCCGGGTTAATTCTGAGAACAGGTTTCTGACAAGGAAGTTCTCTGAGTTCCCTGACCTTCCCTGGCCGGGTTGAAACAATGGTGGAAACTCACAGGTACTGGGCTTTCCAAGCTGTCCCCATGGTTACTGAGTTACCCCCTAAGCTGCCACACAGCTACCCGCTGAGCCAACTACCTGACTGTAACCCCGCCCTGTAACCAGCCATGTTCTGCTTTTGTATATGCTTGCCTTGCCACATCAGCACAAAAAGGGTATAAAAGGCTGCCTGCATTTCTCTTCACTGCCGCTTGCCCTTTGGGCAGCAGTCCATCTGTGCAGATGTAATAAATGACCACCTGATTTGGGCTGCTTGCCCTTGGGCAGTGGTCCATCTGTGCAGATGTAACCACCTGATTTGGGCCTTGCTCTTTGGGGCAGTGGTCGACCTGTGCAAGTGTAAATAAATCATCACCATGTGATTTGAGCCTAAAGTGGAGTCCATGTATTGTTATGGGTGGCGTTAAGTTACAACACTTCTTAAAGTATAAGGTCTTTATCTATAAAATGTGGACACTAACACCTATTTCCATAAGTTTGCTGTCAGGATTAAATCAGATGAAATACATGACAAAGCATTTAGTATAGTGTGTGGCATAAAGCAGGCACTTAAAGATCGTTTCCCTTATTAGACATATATGAGAGCTACTGTCTTAAGGAGCTGAAAATCTAGCTGGAAAGACCATGTAAACTTGAGGGAAGTTCTGTAACGAGATAAAATTTAAATAAAGACTCAACTGAAAAGCAGAAGAGATTGTCATAACTGATTGTTAAAAGTTTGGTTTGAGGCTCAGCACCTATGGCTCAACGGGCTAAGGGGCCGGCCACGTACACCTGAGTTGTCGGGTTGGAATCCAGCCCGGGCCTGCCAAACAACAATGACGGCTGCAACCAAAGAATGGCCAGGCGTTGTGGTGGGCGCCTGTAGTCCCAGCTACTTGGGAGGCGGAGGCAAGAGACTCACTTGAGTCCAGGAATTGGAGGTTGCTGTGAGCTGTGATGTCACAGCACTCTATCCAGGGTGACAGCTTGAGGCTCTGTCTCAAAAAAAAAAAAAAAAAAAAGTTTGGTTTGAATGGTAGTTTTCAAACTATGAATCACTTTAGGATTAGAGTACTTAGGGTTAGAGTAGTCAGGAACCCTTAAGGAACTTGAGGTGCGTTTGAAGAATAGGTTGAATTTGGCAGACAGAGAGGGTTTTCCAGATGAAGGAAATCATTCAGATTCTACCTAGTCTTCAAAGGGCAAAAGTATCCAGCAGAGAGACCTCATACACATTTATACAGATCTAACTCAAGGTTTTAAATAGAAATCATGAGGTCAAGTTGGTTAGGGTTAGGCTGTGGAGAATCTTGGTACTTTTGGATTTTTTAGTGAAAGGTAATAGTGAATCCTGAAGGGGCAAAGAGTTATAATGAACACAAGGAAGACCCATCCATTAGTGTTAGGAGAACCATTCCATACTCTTTAACTCTTTTTGGCTATAGCATTTCCTTTCACTATAGAGCAGCTGAGTGGGATTTGGTAGAGAGGTTCTAGCATGCCTTTACACATCAGCAAAGAGTTGAACTAAATAAGGTAGAACCTCTGTAAACTGACTACCCAAGGGACTGTAACAAACTGGTCCACATACAGAGGTGGTCAACATAAGGAACGAGGCCTACTGTACTGCTATGTACATGTGGTGCATGTCCAGTCTATGAAAATCAGGTGAACTTAAGGAGGTGGTCAATGTAGGGAGGTGATTAACTATAGAGGTTTTCTGCTGTAATTACTATTAATAGCAGTAATGTCTAATATTTACTGAATACTTACTAAGTACAAAATTTGTGTTAAGCTTTTTTGTTTGTTTGTTTTGAGACAGTGTCTCACACTGTTGCCCTCGGTAGAGTGCTGTTGCATCACAGGTTACAGCAACCTCAAACTCTTGGGCTTAAGCGATTCTCTTGCCTCAGTCTCCTAAAGCTAGGACTACAGGTGCGTGCCACAAACCCGGCTATTTTTTTTTGGTTGTAGTTGTCGTTGTTTGGCAGACCCAGGCTGGGTTCAAACCCACCAGCCCCAGTGTATGTGGTTGGCACCCTAGCTAAGCTGTAGGCGCCGAGCCTGTATTAAGCTTTTTTATCTGCATTATCTAATTATATTTTTACAACAACCCTTTAAGGGAGGTACTACTATCTTTTTTTTTTGAGACAGAACCTCAAGCTGTCACCCTGGATAGAGTGCCATGGCATCACTGCTCACAGCAACCTCCAATTCCTGGGCTCAAGCGATACTCCTGTCTCTGCCTCCCAAGTAGCTGGGACTACAGGCGCCCACCACAACGCCCGGCCATTTTTTGGTTGCAGCTGTCATTGTTGTTTGGCAGACCCAGGCTGGATTCAAACCCACCAGCTCAGGTGTATGTGACTGGCGCCTTAGCCCGTTGATCCACAGGCGCTGAGTCAGGGAGGTACTACTATTATCTGCACATCAAACATAAGAAAACTAAGACTTACAGAGGTTATATAGTGTAACAGAGGTCACAAAGATAAATGAAAGAATTTTTTATTTAAAAAATTTTAATTCCATTTTTCCTTTTTTTTTTTTTTTTGAGACAGGGCCTCCAGCTGTCACTATGGATAGAGTGCTGTGGCATCACAACTCACAGCAACCTCCAATTCCTGGGCTCAAGCGAGTCTCCTGCCTCTGCATCCCAAGCAGCTGGAACTACAGGTGCCCGCCACAAGGCCCGGCCATTTTTTGGTTGCAGCCGTCATTGTTGTTTGGCAGGCCCGGGCTGGATTCGAACCCGTCAGCTCAGGTGTACGTGGCTGGAGCCTTAGCGTGTTGAGCCATAGGCACCAAGCCGCCATTTTTTCTTTTTCCAGGCTTGGAAGTTACGCATTCTTTTCTTTTTAGAGACAGAGTCTCACTTTGTTGCCCTTGGTTAAGTGCTATGGTGACACAGCTCACAGCAACCTCCAGCTCTTGGGCATAGGTGATTCTCTTGCCTCAGCCTCCCAAGTAGCTGGGACTACAGGCGCCCGCCACAACACCCGGCTATTTTTATTTTTTTTAAAGATTTATTTATTTATGCAGTTTTTGGCCAGGGCTGGGTTTGAACCCGCCACCTCTGGCATATGGGGCCGGTGCCCTACTCCTTTGAGCAACAGGTGCCACCACACCTGGCTATTTTTTGTTGTAGTTTGGCCGGGACCGGGTTCAAACCCACCACCCTCACTATATGGGGCTGGTGCCCTACTCACTGAGCCACAGGTGTTGCCCTGTGCATTCTTTTCTTTTAGAAGTTATCCTTGAAAATTTCCCTCTTTCCTTCTTTTCTTCCTCCCTTCCTCCCCCCTTCTCTTTCTTTTGAGATAGAGTCTCACTCTGTTGCCCAGGATAGAGTGCAGTAGCATTATAGCTCACAGCAACCTCAAACTACTGGGCTCAAGTGACCCTCCTGCCTCAGCCTTCTGAGTAGCTGGACTACAGGTGTACACCTCATGGCCCAGCTAATTTTTCTATTTTTATCATTATTGTTATTTTTGTTATTTTTGAGATAAGAGTCTCACCCTGTTGCCCCAAGCTAGGGTGCAGTGTTGTTAGCTTAGCTCACAGCAACCTGAAACTCCTGAATTCAAGCGATTTTCCTGCCTCAGCCTCCCAAGTAGCAGGGACTACAGATGCCTGCAACAATGCCTGACTAATTTTTCTATTTTTAGTAGAGACATGGTCTCCCTCTTGCTTAGGATGGTCTCCAACTCCAGAGCTCAAGCAATCCTCCTGCTTCAGCGTTCTGCTAGGATTACAGGCATGAGTCATCACTCCCAGTCCCTACCCTTGAAATATTAACATGGATGATCATTAATTGAAGATTAACAAAATCTAAATTAAAACATTAATCAATATTTAACTATTCTCCTAGTTGTCTAACATTTTATCTTTTTATTACCTTACAAATTAGGTATCATCATCATTTTATACAGGTAGCACTCTTTAGATTTACTCAGATGCTTACCAATTTCTTTGATTACCATTCTTTCTTGCACTGAGACTTCCTTTCTGGTATCATTTTCCTTCTTCCTAAAGTAGAATTTCCTTATGTGAAAATCTGTTGGAGGCAAACTCTGTTTTATCTATTAACAAAATGTCTTCATTTCACTGTCTTGTTTTTTTAATATATATATATATATTTTGAGACAGATCCTCAAGCTGTCACCCTGGATAGAGTGCGGTGGCATCACAGCTCATAGCAACCTCCAATTCCTGGGCTCAAGCGAGTCTCCTGCCTCTGCTTCCCAAGTAGCGGGGACTACAATGCCTGGCCATTTTTTGGTTACAGCCGTCATTGTTGTTTGGCGGGCCCGGGCTGGATTCGAACCCGCCAGCTCAGGTATACGTGGCTGGTGCCTTAGCCCGTTGAGCCACAGGCGCCGAGCCTCACCGTCTTGTTTTTATTCTTTACTTTTTTTTTGAGACAGTCTTGTTCTCTTGCCCAAGCTAGGGTACCATGGCATCACCTAAGCTCACAGCAACCTCAGACTTCTGTGGTTTAAGCAATACTCCTGCTTCAGACTCCCAAGTAGCTAGGACTACAGGCGCCTGCCATAAAACAGCTAGTTTTCCTATTTTTAGTAGAGATGGGATCTCACTCTTGCTTAGGCTAGTCTTGAACTCCTGAGCTCGAGCAATCCATCCACCTTGCCTCCCAGAGAGCTAGGATTACAGGTGTGAGCCACTCAGACTGGCCAACACTATCATTTTTGAAAGATAGTTTCTCTAGACATAAAATTGTAGGTTGATGATTTTCTTTTATCATAAAGATAGTATGCCTTCCTCTTCTAGCTTTCAATGTTGCAGTGAGAAATGTGTCACTTTTTTTTGTAGAGAGTCTTACTTTATTGCCTTTGGTAGAGTGCCGTGGCGTCACACAGCTCACAGCAACCTCTAACCCCTGAGCTCAGGCGATTCTCTTGCCTCAGCCTCCTGAGTAGCTGGGACCGCAGGCGCCCGCCAAAACGTCCGGCTATTTTTTTCTTGCAGTTTGGCCGGGGCCAGGTATATTGCAGTGAGAAATGGTATACGGGGCTGATGCCCTACCCACTGAGCCACAGGCACTGCTTCTTTGTAGGAGATGTGTCCTTTAAGATTTCTTCTCTTGGTGTTTTGCAGTTTGGCTACGTGGTTATGTGATTTATTTATTCTGTGGTATATGGTATTTGGAATATGTTATGCTTCTTATACCTGTGATTTCATTTCTTAGTTATTAAAAACTCTTGACTGTTATCTCTATGAATTTTGGCTTTTCTCTATTGTCTTTATTCTTTCCTTCTAGGACTTCTGTTTTTCTTATTTTAACCTCTTGTGTCTTTTTTTTGGTTTTTTGAGACAGAGTCTTTCTATGTTACCTGGGGAGACTGCTGTGGCATCACAGCTCACAGCGACCTCAAACTCTTGGGTTTAAGTGATTCTCTTGCCTCAGCCTCCTGAGGGAGTACAGGTGTCTGCCACAACACCTGGCTATTTTGTTGTTGCTGTTGTCACTGTTGTTTAGCTGGCCTGGGCCAGGCTTGAACCCACCAGACTCGGTGCGTGTGGCTGGCGCCATAACCACTGTGCTACAGGCGCCAATCCAAACCCTGTGTCTTTTAATGCCTTCTTTATATTTTCCATTTGCTTATTCTCCATATTGCTTTCTGGACAGTTTTTAATAAAAATATCTGGCTTCCAATGTACTCATTCTTTTTTTAAATTTAATTTAATTTTATTTTTCTTACATTATGGTCTTAATACTCAAGATTTGGCTGAGGTTCTTACTAAATTTCTTCCTTAAACTTTCCTACAGGGCAACATATCCTCTTTAATATTCACACAGCACCAGTGAGTACTTCCACTTATGAT
>CAUYON010145609.1:0-18673 GCA_963573935.1 Arctocebus calabarensis
CCAGAATCAAAATTGTTAAAATGGCTTTGATGCAATACCTGTTAAAATTCCATCATCAGGCTCGGCGCCTGTGGCTTAAGCAGCTAAGGCACCAGCCATGTACACCTGAACTGGCGGGTTCGAATCCAGCCCGGGCCCGCCGAACAACAATGACGGCTGCAACCAAAAAATAGTCGGGTGTTGTGGTGGGCGCCTATAGTCCCAGCTACTTGGGAGGTGGAGGCAAGAGACTCGCTTGAACCCAGGAATTGGAGGTTGCTGTGAGCTGTGATGCCACAGCACTCTATCCAGGGTGACAGTTTGAGGCTCTGTCTCAAAAAAAAAAAAATTGGGTAAATTATTTAACCAGCTCTATGACTTGGTTTCCCTATCTGCACTGATGTGAAGATAATAACATCTACCTTCTGGGCTGTTACGAGGATTAAATGAACTAATAGCTGCAAAATGCATAAAGCAATGCCCGATGAATGGTAAGCATTATGTTAAGTTTCTATTAAATGAGAATCAACAAGTAATTGACCCCAGTGTTGCTCATGAAGTGAAAAACTTTTGAAGCCCGAACGCCACCAAACCCCACACTCAGGCTTGTCAGTTGTCCCTTGTCCCCAAGCATGGAGAGCTACACACTGTCTCCCTCTCTCTGTCTTTCCCTTTGAGATTCCCTTCACTTCTTCCCATGAGGAAAGGAACTTTTATTCTGCTTGGTAAAAGAAGTGGGGAGGGGCTGGTGCCCGTGCCTCCTGCCAGGCTCCAGCTGAGGCATGACCAGAGTGGCAGACGCAGTTTAACATGATCGCTATATTACCAGCCCCACCCCTCCCCCGCTCTTTCTCCTAACGGTGATTATTATACTTATTAGAGGCTCAGCTGCCAATGGTTATTGATTCTCCCTGCTGCAGCATTTTAATCAGGGATTTGAAGCTATTGTTAGTAACATGAGCCTCTGAGGGCTCCGGGACAGGTGCAGAGCAGAGCATCGGGACCTTTTCAGCTGGGCAGGCCAGAGCCCTAGGCTATAGAGTCATAGACTCCAGAAACATTCTGCCTCTGTCTGGTAGTGGGGAAGTGGAGAGGGGGAGGGGAATGACACCACACTGGGGTTCCCTCCACAGAGGCCACTGGGCAGTTTTTTTCCAGCTGGGGCATGGCTGGGACTGAGTTTGCTGGGAGCACCACCCATCCGCCCCTCCCCACTGGGAAGCATTCTCTTCCCTGGCCCTGTCCTTGGTCACTTATCATCTTTGTCACACACCTCTGCCAGCTGGCACTGAGGGGTGAACTGATTAAGTTTTGGTATCTATTGAGCTAAGCGAGGACCAGTGGGACCAGCCTGGATGACTGTGGCCACAACGCCCTGACCACTTTCTCCTGGGGTGAGAGTGAATTAATGTTTATAAAACCCTTATTTGGTGTTAGGGGTTATATTAGGAGCTTTGCCCACATTATCTCCTTTAATTCTCCTATCAACCTTCCCAACAGCATATCATTCAGCCCATTTGACAAAGGAAATGGAAACTCAGAGAATCAAAATGACTTGATCAGGGCCACTCAGGACAGGGTAGAGTAGGGATTGGACCCACGTCTTACACTTTTACAGGTAAGAAAAACTCCAGTGCCCAGATCGTTGGTGGCAGAACCTTTCAGATCTCTGAGGAAGTGAGGCCTGCACAGCCCAACCTTGTTCTCTGCAAGCTCTGAGCACCGTGGTTGGGCTCAGATCTATCCCACACCCACACATGGCTGCGAGAGAACGCACTGTGCCCGGGGAGAGCCACCCACCTGGGCTCTGGAGCCCAGCGATGGTCCTGGACCGGGAGAAGTTCTGTTGCCCCCACTCTGGGTCCCAGTACCCTCTTCCATTGGTGTGCTGAGGACAAGGACACCCTGGGTGTCTGAAGCTTTTCCTTTACTGCTCAGAGGCCCCTGTCAATCCCAAGGTCCTGGCTGGCACCTGCACTCTCCCTCTCTGCAAGATGCCATCCTGTCTCCTGCCTGAGTTCAGCAAGTCATGGCACACCAAGCCCCTTGCAGCAAGTGCAGGAAGGGGAGAGTGGCCAATAAAAGTCAAGTGAAAATTCAATAAATCAAAAATATTAAATATTATGAAAATGGATTTTATACACCCATAAACGGATGTGTAATGAGAGCATTTTTCAGTTCTACTGCAAATATGAAGTGGATTAGGTGTTAATGGTTAAGAGTAAGCACAGGCCTTTGCAGTCGACACTGGTGAATTCTGAGGCCAGGTGGGGACCCACCAGCTAGCTTGTCCAGAGAGGCCAGGACAGGCTATGTCCCAGGCACATTATTGCTGAACGTCTTAGGAAACGTCTTAGAAATCCCATAGCTTGTGTTCTGTGCTCTTTTGACAAGTGGGCCTCTCTACTTTCTGAAAGAGGACAGGGTGGAGGAGCCAGGCAGCACCTCCTCAGGGTGTGCCAAGGGCTCTGCGCTCTCTCCGGGCTCCCTGTCTCCCCCTCCTCCTCCCTCATCTCCTCTGAGTTGCCTCCAGGGTATAATGCGATGGCGGGCAATGATGTCATCTCTGAGATCACACCGGCAGACTGTCTCCTGGGCCTCTGACAGAATTGCTCACATCGCCTGTCGCTCCACTGGGGCATGGCCAGCCACAGTGTTGGTCCCATCTTCTCTACTAGGTTAGACCCTCAAGGCTGGGTCTCTGGCATTAGAACCATTCCCCTCTTTTTAAAAACTGGTCTGTGCTTTTTACCTCTACCCTCTCCACCACCTCCCAGCCCCCCAATGCCCTAGTCTCTGGGATCTTTCAGAAGGCAGTGGATGTGTCCTGGGCCCTGCTCCCCACCCAAGGGACCTCTGGTGTGGAAGTCCTAGGCCAGGCATTCCTGACTCCTATCCCCACCCTGCGTGTTGCTCCCAGCCACCAGCAGCCTGACCAGCTTGGCCATGCCTCATCCTGCCTTTCCCCACTGGCCTCTATCATTCCTATGCCTGCCCCTAGGTGCAGACATGCACCCATGCTCATGGTGAGGAAGCATTGCTTTAGGGAGAAGGCAGCTGGGAGGGGGTAGAGCTAGAAGCCCCCCAATGAGCTGTGAGGTAGCCAGCAAAGCATGACTCCTTTCCTGAGCCTTAGATTTTTCTTACTTGTAAAATGGAGGTGGCCCCTGTTGTTTGATACACAGTGAGTGTCCCACAGACCCTGTCTCCCTGTCCCCCTGTCCTCTGTCAGGCTAATGCATGTCCTAGCTGCAGTGTCTGGTTGGGACAGCAAATGTGATAGACTTGGGAGCCAGTCAGCAGCTGGGAGGCCTGATGCTGGCTGGGGCTTCAGTGTTGCTGCTGTGTCACCTTGGCCTCACCTGTATCACGTGCCACTGAGTTCTAAGAAGTGACGTATCTGGATCCACATGACCCTAATGGCTCCTGATATGCCCTGAGACTTGGCGAGTGAGTCATAGCAAGCTGATACTTCAGAAATGAAAGGGGCCAGTGTTGTGATCTTTGTTATAATGAGCATTATGAGTTTCTGTTGTGAACCTTGGAAATGCATCAGACAGGCAGCTGCCTAGATCCCTGGCCCCACCAAATGGGACGCCGATACAATGTGTCTTTGTGAAATGCCCCCCTCCCTCAGTCCCACACCTACTGCTCCTGGGCTGTTCTGATGGCAGGGATGGAGGGTGGAGGTCTCCTGGGATGGTAACTTTTCATGCGAGGAGGGGCAGCCCTTGGAGGTGAGTTTGAGACCCGTGTTCAGAACTGTCCTGCAGTTTCGCAGAAGCCCAGTGCAGCCCGAACCTCGGTCACCATGACTGCTTGCTGGCTCTGAAAGGGGCTCAAAGAGGGAGAGCATGATAATACCTTCCGTGTGTCAGGCTCTATGTGTGTACATTATTTAATCTGATCCTCGTAACAGCCCTAGGAGGGGATAGTGTCCGCATTTTGCAGAACAAAGTAGAGCACAATAACATACCTGGTGACAGAACTAAGACTCAAACCCAGGTTGACCTCCAGGAGTTAGCCAGACCAGGTCTTGTTTGGAGAGGAATCGCACTCTCAGGTATCCTTTCTCTCCACTGTCTCGTCCTGGTCAGGAGAGCAGGTGCAGGGTGGGTATTAATCAGGGCCCAGTAAGGGAGATGGCAGACCCAACCTGGACTGGGGGACACTGGCAAGGGCGGAGAAACATCCTACAGGTGGGTGGGGAAGAGCCACTCTGGGACCCGGAGAGGGCCATCCTGGGAGGAGGGGCCACTCAGAAAGAGGTGTGTCAGAGGAGCACCCCAGGCCCGGAGGGAGTGGGAGTGGGTGGGTGAGTAAAGGACACCTACCTCTGCAGGCTTTCCCCCCACAGGCAGGTCTCCGCAGCTGACCCCACCCGAGGCCTGACTGGAGCAGACTTAGAAGTTGATCCCCCAGGTCCAGGGCACAAAGTGGGGCAGGACAGGGTACAGAGTGGGAGAGAGATGGAGGGGTAAGCAGCGACGCTTCCGGGAAGGGTGCCTCTGGAGCTTTCTGAGGCACAGACACCGCTGACAGTGATGCTCGGGCCGGCCTGCATGCGGCTGCGTCCTCTGGCTTCTCCGACCACTGCTGGGTGCAAGAGCTCCAGGGGAGGACTGCTGCTCTTCCCCTCAGGGACCCAGAGGGTGTCCTAGAGTTGAAACAGGGCCTACCTAGGGGTCACAGGGGAGTGAGGCGGAGATGGGAGGAGTGAGGGAGAAGAAGCCACCTCTGAAAGAAGGGGCGGAAAAGAGCAAATGGCAAAGCCTGCCCCCCCCCAGGAGCTTCTCACCTTCAGAAACACTTGCTGCCAGCAGCCTTTTATTTTTCATATAAGCATGTAAAGCACTGACTGTGTGCAAGTGACGCTGCCAAGCAGAGGCATGCACTTAGGCAGTGTGCTCTCCACGGGCTGCCCGGCTGCTGAGAGCAGGCTGTCTAAGCCACTGAGGGGAGCAGTGCCAGCTCACCTGCTGCCTCCTTGCTGGGTCTTTCAGCCCCCTCCAGCCAAGGTTCCCTCCCCATCCTGAGCTCGGTATCTCTCACCCGTTAGTGTCACTGCCTACGGTTGTCACTCCCTGAGTGTAAACACTGTAGGACAGAGCACATATTTGATTTAATCAATATAACCCTCACACCCAGGAGGGAGGGAGCCACAGGACGTGGGGTCCTCAGCTCAGAAATACTCTCTAATCTCAACTGCTCCACGCTCAGCTCCAGAGAGAGAAAGAGAGACAGTTCAATCACCCAGCCAATAATGCAGTCATGGTCTGTCTGTTGGGCAGGTGAGACCAATAATACCTGCCTGCAGCCCAGCCCTCCCCCAGCCCCCAGACCAGGCATCTTAACCCATTAGGGGCCTAGCAAAGGAGGGTGGCTCCCGTGACCTTCTGTTCTTTGTTCCCCCTCACTCAGCAGCTGATGGGCTGTGGGAGGACAGTGGTAGCCTGTCAGCCTCCCTGTTGCCTTGCGTGCATGGCAGGGTGCCGTGCACAGGCTGGAAGCCTGGACACATGGAATTCAGGGCTCTGGAAGAGTAGGCCGGGACCTAACCCATTACACCTACAGATCGCCAAGGCTGCCAGGCAGCTTAAACTGCAGGGTTCAGCTCCCACAGAGACCTGCTCCAATTCTTTCCTGCCTTGATCTCTGGGATGGAGTTCTGATTGGACTGAATCCCAGGAGCTGTCATTTACCCTCTGCTAGGCCCCAGCGTCTTTAGGCCTAAAGGAGTAAGGTGGGACGGAAGTCTGTATCTATGCCAGGAGAGTCTGGGGCTGGGCCTGTTCTGGGGCACTGGGGCACTGGGGCAGGGAACAGGGCTTGGCTATGGGCTGAGCTACTCTTTAGCACACTCCAAGAGCTTTCCAAGTCCATGGCCCTGGAGAGAGAAGAGAGATGATCCCAGGGACTTGATCTTTCCCCTCCCCCTCTTTGCTGTCCCCAATGTCTCTGGGTCATGTGCGTCACAGAACTGAAGACCTAGTTGGAGAGACAGACAGGTGAGACAGCTGAGAGAGGAATCCAGCTCCTCCACCCGCAGCTGGCCCCTGGGAAATTCTCCTTTTAGAAATGCACTGCTGCCATATTTCTCTCCCTGCTCAGCCCCACTGGCCTCTGCTGCCCCAAGCAGCTCTTGCCTCCTCATCCATCATTCTGGCTGCAGGGCACCAGAGTACATCTCCCAGAGAAACCTCTCTGCCCTAGGCCTCCGAGGAGAAGGGCTCAGCTGTCAGAGAAAAGAGCCGTTTCCAAAGGGGTCAGAGCGCCAGGATTGATCGATTGTAAATTACGGGCGCTGCATCACGGTCATTCCGGTGCTCCAGAGCTGGGGAGAGTGTCCCTGCCTTCCTTCCCTGAGTCGGCCTCTTCTCTCTGTCCCTTTAGCACGAGCACATTTCACATGAAGTGCGCTCCTGTGTTGATGTTGCCTGTCAGCTACTTTTTGTAATGCTGGGCATTTTGTCAGACCCTCCCCATTAGGCTGGGAGGTCTCCGAGCAGGAGGCTGCGCCCTCTCCATGGCTAAAGCAGGGAGAGGTGCCTGCACGGTCAGCCACAGCCAGTGGGGCCTCGGGACTGAGCAGTCACTGTGCGGGTGTCTCTAGGAGCCCCAGGAGAGGACCAGGAGAGGTTGTCCTCAGTGTATGAAGGCAGCAGGGAGTCCTCGCTGCACACAAAGTGGTCACTGGGAGCAATGTCATTCCCACATCATCAGTCTGCAATGCTCTGCCCCCGAGGGTTGCCCCGACTCCTCCTTCCTTCCCTGGGTCTCCTCTTTTGCTGCTCCTGCCTCTCTTGGTCTCTCTTCTGCCTGTCTGCCCCTGCAGCATCCCCAGGCCTGTTCCCCGGCAGGTTCCCTGCCCCACCTCTGCCTTTCTCACCTGCCCACATGCATGTCACCACTAGCCCTCTCGTGCCCTCCCTGGGATTCCTCTGTCCCCTCTGCCATGGAGTCCCACAGCTGTGAGACTATTTCAGGCTCCTCCGATGTCTCCTACCCCTTCTCCCATCCTGCTCTGCCGCCTCTGTTCTCACCCAGAGCTCTCATCTTTCTTCTTTTTTTTTTTTTGAGACAGAGCCTCAAGCTGTCACCCTGGATAGAGTGCTGTGGCATCACAGTTCACAGCAACCTCCAATTCCTGGGCTCCAGCGAGTCTCCTGCCTCTGCCTCCCAAGTAGCTGGGACTACAGGCGCCCGCCACAACACCCGGCTATTTTTGTTTGGGTTGCAGCCGTCATTGTTGTTTGGCCGGCCGGGCTGGATTCGAACCCGCCAGCTCAGGTTTACATGGCTGGCGCCTTAGCCCGCTGAGCCACAGGTGATGAGCCCCACATCTTTCTTCTAATGCACATGGCATCCGTCTCCTAACCCATTACTCAGACTCAGGCTTGTTCCTGTCAAAACCACCTCTCACAGAACTTCCCAATACCCACCTCACCTTTCTGGTACCCCCATCTCCGCCCCCACCCCAAAACCCGACAGGGGCACTTTTCATGCTCTACCCCTCAGATGCTGCCTCTACACCCACTCCCTACTCTGCTTACCTCCTTGTACCAGCTGTGCTCTCCACGCCTCTCCTGCTGCTGAGGCCCCCAGAGGGCCTTCCTCTGCCATCCTGTGCCGGTAAGCTCCCAGTAGCCCTGGGTTTCCTGTCCAGCCTCCCTGCCTCCAGGACACCCTCCTTGATCTCTGCCCCCCAGTGAATCAGCTGCTCCACCTTGGTGCCACCATAAAGCTATGTGCACACCTCCCTTGCACAGTTACAGCTTTGTATTTTAATGGTTTATTCATGTGTCTGTACAACCCCCGCTCTCACCCCACCGTGTATCTCATTCCCAGCACCTGACTCATAAAAGGAATGCCTCTAAATGGCTGAATGAGGGAACTGAATGAATGAAGGAAAGACAGGAGTGGGCAGGTCCAGTGGTTGAAGGCCCACAGGTAAGGATGATGAGGGCAGGTAACCTGAGGGGCAAGTCAGAGGAGCAGCATTAGAGGTAAATTAAAATAATGCCAGATCCAGCCGCAGGGGGAAAAAAGCTTTGAATATACAAAACACCCTTTCCCTAGCTGCTCCTGTCAGCACCTTCTCAAAGTGAGGAAAATAAATCTGTTTTCCTTATGACAAAGCCTGATTTGATGATAAAGCCTCTCAGCGTCCCAGGAGGTGGCAGTGACTCTGATAGGTGGGGAGGAGGCAGGAGTAGGTAAGGGGAGGAGGGGGAGAAGGAGAGAGACAGGAGGCGGGGGAGGCAGGGAGAGAAGGCTCTTGTTCTCTGCTGATTACTAATGTGGCGGAAAGGCTCAGCAGGTTCTGCAGGGAAGCATTTACTGTGCATGAGAAAGCAGGCAGCAGCTTAAAGCTGCCCATAGGCTCCAGCAGCCAAGCTCCAGGGAAGGAGAGTGGAACAGAAAGGCCAGGCAGGGTGTGGAGGCTCTGTTGTGCCCTGAGCCAAGTGTGACAAGGCACAGTGTGCTCTCAGGGCCAGTCACCCAGGGCCTCTCAGAAGATGATGGGGCTCGTCAGCGTCCCATGGGGTCCCAGACTCCTTCTGTGGGAGGCACGTACATGGTCACTCGGCCCCTTTCTCTACCTATGTTTGGGCTGCACCCTGCCCAGTCCCAGCACTGAAAGATCACAGCCTACAGAAGTTTCTGGGAGTCCTTGTCCCTGAGGAAGGGGCAGTTCCTTTGGGGTGCTTGGGTCTGAGTAGTGTGTAGGCTGGCGGGACACATGGATGTTCCCGTGTCACTTTCTTCCCTTACCTCTCAGAGGAGCAGGGTGGTCTGCACAGGGGTCAGGGAATTTACTCCTGTTCCCGGGGGCCCATCTGGCAGACACTTGCTGTGTCTCTAAGCCCCATCTTGTCACATTTCTCAGTATCTTTTCTGTTAGGAAAACAAAAGAGCAGGTGGACTCATGGAGTTGCAGACCTTACCTTCGAGATGACTGAATTGAATCCTTTCCTGGCCAGAGGAGGGAAACAGAAGAGAAATGGTTTTCCTGAGGCCACACGGCAGGTCCAGGGGCAGTGACCTTCCCTCTGAAGGGGTCACTCTCCCCAGAGCAGTCGGAACAGGAGCCTCTGCTTCCCCCATAATCCAGATAAAACAAGGCCTCCCTGCTCCTACTGAGAGGTGCATCTCTAGCTAAAGACACATTTAAGAGGAACCAGCATGTGACTCTGAAAGCTTTCAAACATGGTGAAGCTCAAATGCAGCTTCTTGACAGGGTGACTGATACTAAATCCAACTAAACTTCCTTAAATTGCCCTTTGCCCCTCTCCTCAAAGTCCCATACCTCCTGGAAGCTGCTTCCTTCCCCCCCTCTTGGAGCTCCAGCCCAGCCCCATTCCCTGCCACTCCCCCACCCCCACGTCCAGCACCTAGGCTCTCTCTCTCTCCACTTCATTTCCCCATTTCTACCCATTACCATACCCTGCCTGGTAGCCAAGCAACAGATCCTTCCTCCTTAAAAGGTTATACTTGTTCTGGTCACTGTCACCCTCCAACTTGTGAATCACACTCCCTTTCCCTCCTGCCTTGTGTTTTTAGCACGACTAACAGGGAGGGAAGGGGGTGAGGGCACTTGGTTCCTCAGAGAAGGATCCATTGCACTTGCGATAAAATTCTACAAGGCCCTGCTGCCTCTCTGACCCCACCTGTTAGTGCACTCTGGCCGCTCAGGTGGGGGCCTCTTCTCTTCTCAGACTTGCTGTGCTTGTGTGCGCTCAGAGCCTGGAAAGCATCAGCCTCACATTGTGCTCGGCCACCACCTTCTCATCAGGGAGCTTTCCCCTAGGCCCTCACCACCCCCAAGAGGCCTTCCTTGACTACCTTATCTTACGTCACTAGGCTCCCCTACCAGTCTCTTACCTTCCTTTTCTTGTCTTCTAGTCTGTCCCTGTCTGAATTGCATTGTTTATCTGTTACTATTTATTTATTTACTCTGTTTCTGCCTGTCTCCCTCACTGAGAATAGGCACCTTGTCAGTTTTCATTATCAGGATGTCTCTGGGGCTTAGCACTTAAATAAAGAGTTGTTCAGAGAGTCAATGAAGGACACTAGAGATGGTTAAGGTTGAGGCAGGGCCTGGCTCTATTAAATCTTTTTGTAGATGGGACCTTGTAGACTCTGGTCTTCTCTGCCCTGCTCAGAAAACTGAGACTTGGGAGCCCTGAGAAACTGGGGTCTCCTTGGCCAAGGATTAGGAGAGCCACATCAACCCCTGGGCTGTACCAGCTGTACCAGCTATGGCTGCCTTGGGGTGGAGGGTGGGCTCTTGCTTCTCAGGTGTTGATGTCCCCGACTTGTTTATTGCTGTTTCTTTGCAGGCTGTCATAGAGGTTACTTGGAAAACACCACCCACACACCAGACCTCATCTGGGAATGGAGTGGTGGGAACTTGCTTGGCAATGGCAACAAACAAATACTTCCCCTTCCCACTCCTCTTCCAGTATTCGAGGCAGGAGAGAAGTGGGCAGATCTTAGACTTCCTGGAGGAAAGAGGCAGTTAAGTTTGGTCCTGTACCCACTTGCCCCTCAAAATCGCAATGTGCAAGAATGAGGGGCGCAGCAGAGAGGCAGGGCTGAGCCAAGCCACCTTTCTTGGATTTCATGTCCCCATTGGGAAGAATCGGGAGCAAGAGAGAGGAGCTCAAACCTGGCCTAGAACAAGCCCCACTTGGGCTTGTTGTGATTCTGTTTACCCACAAACAGGAAGGAGACTATTGTACTCAGGGTTAAAGAAGCGGAAAGAAATCCCCTGAACAAGCGCAGGAGCCGAGAAATTGGGCTCAGAGACAATAGATAGGAAGGGAGGGGGTGTGAGAAAGGAGTGTAAACTGGAGGAGAAATCCAGGTGTGCAGCACATGGGCGGCACTCGGGGACATTAGGAGAGAGGAGGGTAGAAAAAGGGCCATTCGTGGTCAGACATCTGCAGCAGGACCCACTGTGCTTAGAGCTGGCTTGGCGCTGTGTATGTGGGTTGTGCTCTTAGAGCAAGACTCCTACGGCAAGTGTAAGGAGACGAGATTCAGCATGTATGTCAGACATCCAGCTCCAATCCTGGAGGCCAGAGGGGCCTTAAACCAGAACTTAACCTCTGTGTTCTTCTAAGGACTCGGACAGGGCCCACCTCCTCATGCTGCTGTAGGGATTAAATGTGATGGTGTGTGTGATGCACAGTGTCCTACAAATGGTGGCCAGGTGGCTTGCTGTACCCCAGACCTCTAGGCCCATCTTCAACCAGAGGTCACCCTCTGCACTAGGTATAGACCTGCCTGTGCAGGAGCACAGGCCAAAGGACTCGAGGTCTCTTAGGCCCTTCAGAATATTGAATTTCTGACAGGTTCCTATCTTTCTCTATTTCCTATAATCTCTAGAGGGATGTTGTCCTAACCTGCTAACTTTAAGAAACACCTTATTTGCAGACTGACTCCTGCAAAGGGGCACATTTACATTGACAAGGTTACTGTATACCCAAGTATACAGCTGATTGGGAAGACTTGAGTCCTGAACAACTACATCGTTTTTTCTCCTCTGCAGGGTGTTTTTGGCTCCAAACATCTGGGTAACTGTGTAATACCTTCCTATTTTGCAGAACGTTTCCAGCATGGGGGCTGTTTGCATCTTTCTGGGCTAGTATCAGGATTTTTCAGAGCCAAAGACCTGGTGCATTGGGGGTGGCTCCACCTTCTCTGCCCACCCCATTTCCCACATCCCCATGCTCCTCACCCACTACTCCCCCAAGGGCAGAGTCTCATTACTTGTCCTTAAGGTTAAAACCTGATGGCTTGGTGCCTGTAGCTCAGTGGTTAGGGCAACAGCCACATACACTGGGGTTGGCAGGTTCGAACCCAGCTCGGGCCTGCCAAACAACAACGACAACAACAACAACAATAACAAATAGCCAAATGTCGTGGCAGGCGCCTATAGTCCCAGCTATTTGGGAGGCTGAGGCAAGAGAATTGCTTAAGCTCAAGAGTTTGAGGTTGCTGTGAAGTGTGATGCCACAGCACTCTACCAAGGGCAACATAGTGAGACTCTATCTCAAAAAAAAAGGTTAAAATCTGCTGCTGGAGGGATTTCTTAGATCCCTAGGAGAGGAGCTACGACTCTCACAGGAGCCCCTCCTAGATTCAGGGGACCCCCCTTGGGGAAGGAGTGCACATGGATGATCATTGGGAAGGGCCCTCACTTATGGGCAATGTACATTACAGAGTTGTTATCTTTGGTGTCAAGATGGGTCCAGATGGACTGTTTGTTTCTTCTTCATGAACCAGAAGATGGTCAAGGAGGCCCGCATTTAAGCCAGCTTCAAGGCCAGGGCGCAGTTGATTTGAGATCAGATACCTCAAGTTAGGAGACCAGACTCATTCTGTGGGTCTCTTTCTGTCCTTCCTTCCTTTTGCTTTCCTTTCCTATTTGATTTCTCTTTGTCATTGTTGGTCTGTGCCACTGGGAACAGTTGTCAAGAGTTTGGTCTTTATTCTTAGACCAGAAATCTAATGGTCTTGGATGTGCTTGGAGCAACAGAATTGGGCTGAGGGAGCTCCCAGGGGCCAGGATAAGGTAAAGTGCTGGTGGGATTTGCTGTAGGTCGCACAGGACGTCAGGGCAGGTCAAACTCAGGTCTTCAGATTTTCATTCCAGGGCTCAGTCCCCTGCACCACAGTTCCTTTGCAGATGCCATAGTGTGACACACTTCCACTCCCTCCTGCATCTGAATCATGCAGGGGGAAGCTAAGAGCTATGTGTTCTGATCCCAGGAACAGGAGGGGAAGACAGGGAAAGGAGGGCAGGCGTCGGTATGTGCAGTTCTGGGGGGTGTGCACATGCATGTTGCAACCATAGGTTTGGCTGTATCTGGAGGGCTGGGCAGGCTGGGCTAATGAGAAGAAGGAGGCCTCCCTATGGGGAATTGTATTGCAAAGAGGCAGAAGAGAGATGGGACCTTCACTTCTTTGTCACCCCAAGGGGAGAAGGGAAACATGGAGGCCTGGAAAAAAACGCAGCCGACTTCCCTCTACGTGGAGACCTTCATGCATGCTGTCGGGGACTACAGAGGGAGGACTACGAGAAGACAGAGGAGGCAGCTGCGGGAGAATGTGACGCTGGCTGGGCTGAGATGACCTTGAGAGAGAGGAGAGGCAAAATTGAGCTGGTGTCTCGAGTGGAGGAGAGGGGAGGGGCAGGTGAGGAGGAAGGAGAAAGCTGAGCGATCTAGACGGACAGGGGGTGGGGCTGAGCCGTGGCCACCTTGTGTCTGTCTGCTTCCCTCCCGCCCAGAGCAAGAAGGACGCAGACAGGGGCGGGAGGAGGTGGGGCGGAGATGGGGTGCTGCGTGTCCTTGAGCCCCGAGATTTTCCTGAGCTGAGATTTTTCATTACCTCATGTGCTTCCTAAGGATTCAGGTCCTGATCCTGCTGGCAGCAGGCCCTGGACTCAGGATCCATGGGTGGTGCCACTTTTTCCAGCCTGAGAGATGTCCTTCCCAGGGCTTGCTTTTCAAAACACTTTGAGGCTGATGAGCACCAACCCACTGCCCCAGGAGCTGGAGATGGGATTTCCCATTTCTCCTACATGAATTCCCAAGAAATGCTTGCTTTCACACAATCCCCCTCCCTGCATCTTGTTTTTATATGTTATGTATTGTTTATGTTAAGTCATCTTTCTCTTGGACACACACTTAGCCTCCTGTTTTCTATCTCTAGAAGTAAGGATAATAATTCCTTCCTCATAGAATTGTTAGGACTATCAAATTAGAGCCCAAGGTAAAAGTGCTTTGTACATTCAAATTTACAAACGTAGGAGATTACTATTCCCAGGGAGGAGACAAAAAGGAAAAGGAAGGCAGAAGAGAGCCCAGGCTAGGGCAGGGGAGGAGAACGGCCTGGCTCCTGAAACAGACTGAGTTCCAGCCCCTCCACCTCCATTCCCCACAGCCTCCTCGGGCCCTGGGCCTTTCCGGGTGATCTTCAGGGAAACTGAGGACCATATAGCGGAGGATGTGGGCAGATGTGAGGTGGTTACTGCAAACTCATCCTTTCTCTCACCAAGAACAGAGTCCCCTGGCCTCTTCCCTTTACCTCTTCCTGGTACTCACAGGACAAACAGGTAGAGCAGCACCCTCCTAACGGCCTTGGGATGCCCCAGAGGAGAGAGGTGTTCCCCTTCCTAGAGGGCGGGCAAGACAGCCACCAGGGAGACTCCTGAGAGTGAGAACCTCTACCAAGGTCAAACACAGGTGCTGATGGCCAACGAGGACCCAGGTGAGTGAGTTCGGAAAGTTCAGCTATTGGAGGTGGCTTTTAAGCAAACCTAGGCCGCTGGCTGGTGCGCCTGACCGGCCCCCGGCCCCTCCTCTGTATTCCATCCCTTTTTGTTCTCTCGGGGCTGGCTGGCATCTGCCCTCTGTACCATTCTCATCTTCTGCAAGACCAGACTCTGGATAAAGAGGTGCTCTCTGTCTTCCCTGCCCATCACCACTCAACCCTAACTTCTTTAGGTTCCTGAGAAATATGAGCCCCAGCTAGGGTGCCTTCATTCAAGATCAAGACAGAACAGCTGCTGGAACCTAGTTGGTGTTCTCTCCGCCTCCCCTGGGGCCCAGGGACAGATGCTCTGTTTAGAATTTCTTCAGAGAGACAGCCAACAAGGGCATTCTTTCTATTCCTCGGGCTTCCCTAGCCAAATATGGGGGATTAGTCAGGAGACAGCTGCAGAGGCAGTGGCCTTGGGGAAATCCTACCCAGTGAAGCAGCAATGGCCTCAAGGAAGAAGCTCTGTCTGGAGCCTGCCTCCCTTAACTGAGGCTTGAAAGTAGTGCCTGTGTTGGAGTATGGTGGCGAGCAGGCCTTTGGACTCAGGTTAGAGTCTGGACCTGGGTTTGAATCCCAGCTTTGCTACTGATTCACTGTTTGAATTTGAGCCCTTCCCTTGTGTGTGTGTGTGTGTGTGTGTTTTTGAGACAAAGTCTCAAGCTGGGTAGAGTGCCATGGCCTCACAGCTCACAGCAACCTCAAACTCTTGGGCTTGATAGATTCTCTTGCCCAGCCTCCCAAGTAGCTGGGACTACAGGTGCCTGCCACAGTGCCCGGCTATTTTTTGGTTGCAGTTGTCATTGTCGCTTAGCAGGCCTGGGCTGGGTTCAAACCTGCTACCCCAGGTGTATGTGGTTGGTGCTCTGCCAACTGAGCTACAGGTACCGCCTTTTTAATATATTTTTGAGACATCTACTCTGTTGCTCAGGCTAGAATGTCATGACATCAATCTAGCTCACAGAAATCACAAACTCCTACTCAGTGATCATAAGTGATCCTACTCAGGATGCCTTAGCCTCCGAGTAGCTGGGACTACAGGTGCCCGCCACAATGTTCAACTCATTTTTTAATTTTTGGTAGAGACAGTTTCTTGCTCTTGCTCAGGCTGGTCTGGAACTCCTGAGTTCAAGGGACCCTCCTTCCTTGGGTTATATCCAGAGCTATGATTACAGACCTGAGCCACTGCGCCCAGATTCGCTTCCTTTCTAGAAGCCTATTTCTTCACTTGCAGGATGGAGACTGACATTTCTACTCTCCAGAGTTGTTGTTGGGGTTAAACGAGTTGCTGTATATAAAAGCTTCTATTATGGTATCTGGCAAACTCCAAGAGTCTAGGAATTGTTAGTTCTGTTCTCCCACAGTAGAGCAGGGGCCAGATGACTCTCTGTATTTGACACAGATTGATCCTAGGGCATCTGGGTGTGATGTGGCCTCTAGCATCCAGGGGCTTCAGTTCTGGGAAATCTTCTTTATGGGTTTTATTATTATTATTGGATTCCTTCATTCCAGGGTTTCTTGAAGTTGGGGAACATAAGGCCTTTAGTTGTGTGCTAAGTCCTTGTCATAATCTCATAAAGCAAGATATGGATCAGGGTAGGGATAGGGAAGGGGAAAGAGTTGGTAGATAAAATGGGTTGGGAGGGGGGAGAGGGAGAGAGAAAGAGATCTGTTGTGACAAATTCCTTGGGAGACAGGAAGAGGCAAAGGATGGGACAGTGAGAGCTCTACTTTGCAAGGCAAGGAGCTATTGGCTCCCTCCTTTTCTAGCCCTCCCCTGGGGCCAGGCATGCTGGAATCCTTAGATCTCTAAGGGAGAGGGCAGGCACCCCAGCAACGGCATGAAAACACCTCTCACTACTCTCAAGACTTCACACTGCCAGTTTGTAGCCTGTGTATTGAGTCTTGGTCCAAGCCTCAGTCAGCCATGTGAGCTAGAGTGAATGATTGAGTTTTCTCTAGTTCTCAGTTTCTTCTTCTGAAGAATGTGAATAAGAATCCTAACTTGGGCCAGGTGAGGTGGCTGATGCCTGTAATCCTAGCACTCTGGGAGTCTGAGGCAGGTGAATTGCATGAGCTCAGGAGATCGAGACCAGCCTAAGCAAGAGTGAGACCCTGTCTCTACTAAAAATAGAAAAAACTAGCCAGGTGTCATGGGAGGAGCCTGTAGTCCCAGCTACTAAGGAGGCTAAGGCAGAAGGATCGATTGAGCCTAGGAGTTTGAGGTTGCTGTGAGCTATGATGATGCCATGGTCCTCTACCCAAGGCAACAGAGTAAGACTCTGTGTCAAAAAAAAAAACAAACAAATCCTAACTTGTTTGCTTACATCACTGACAAGAGGATCCAAAGTACTCAGTGAGGTGCTAGACAGAGGTAGGGGGAGGCAGATAAGTGGGTTCCCTTCCATGTGGATCACAAGGAACACTTGTCCCTCCAGAATCGGGGACACCCACTTGGAGCCTTGAGTAGTTGCCTTGGCAACCCACTGCCTGGCTCCCTCCTACTCCTTCTTCTTTGGGTTTCAGCTTAAACTTCAGTTCTGTGAGGTCTTCTGGACCCTTAGACTTGGCCTTGGGAGAGAGGCTCTTATGAGCTCTTGTGGTATTCTGTACATCCCCCCTACGGCATGTATCATGAGGAGAATAGCATAGTTATTTGTGTGAATGCTTATTTAACACCTGTCTTCCACACCAGACCCTACACTCCAGGAGGAAAAGGAATATGTTCTGTTGCACACCATCATATCACCAGCACATAGCAGGTAAATATTAAAGTGATTACTTCACCTCTCTCTCATGCCTGAATGGACACCTGTTACCAAGCACCCATCCAGTATATCCCAGTATATATGCCCAACATCTCCTTAAAGAGTCAGGAAAGGGTAGCGTCTCCCCTCCCTTATAATTCAAGGAATATCATCAACTACATAATAGTTGCCCTTCCTCCCATCCTCCCAGCTCGGCAGCCTCACCCAGGATCCAAATGCCAGCAGGTGAGTAACAGCATATTTATTTATTTATCTTTGCACAAGGCTGCCCTCTTGTGGTTGAACATGCAGGAGAGCCTGGGAAGGATTGAAATCCCGGTGACCAGGTACCAGCTGGCGGAGCCATGCTCAGAGACTGGCCAGTGAGCTAGGGAATAGGCAAGTGCTGCAAGAAGCATATCCAGATGAAGATTCATGTAAGTTCTCTACCCTTATGAATGGCTCCCTCCAAATCTAACAGGAGGCCACAGCCTAGGAAGAGCACTTACAAAGGAATACCTCCTTAGAAAACCACCTCACCCCAGCAGGGTGGTGTGGGGGTAGCAGAGAGCTAGTTTAAATAGCAATTCTTTCCCTTCAGTAATGTGCTGGTAACCATTTAACAATCAGCTGTCTAAGAAAAAAATCCCGATTTATCACATTTATCCTTTTTTTTTTTTTTTGAGACAGTCTCACTTTGTTACCCTCGGTAGACACTTTGTGCTGTGGCATCACATCTCATAGCAACCTCAAACTGTTGGGCTCAAGCAATTCCCTTGCCGCAGCCTTCTGAGTAGCCGGGACTACAGGCGCCTGCCACAACGCCCAGTTATTTTTTGAGACAAGGTCTTGCTCTAGTTCAGGCTTGCTTTCTTTCTCTCTTTCTCTCTCTCTCTCCTTCCTTTCTCTTTCTTTCTTTCTTTTCCTTCCTTCTTTCCTTCCTTTTTTTTTTTTTTTTTTTTTGAGATAGAGCCTCAAGCCATCATCCTGGATAGAGTGCTGTGGCATCACAGCTCACAGCAACCTCCAATTCCTAGGCTCAAGAGAGTCTCCTGCCTCCGCCTCCGAAGTAGCTGGGACTACAGGCACCCACCACAACGCCAGGCCATTTATTTGGTTGCAGCCATCATTGTTGTTTGGTGGGCCAGGCTGGATTCGAATCCGCCAGCTCAGGTGTACATGGTTGGTGCCTTAGCCGCTTGAGCCACAGGTGCCGAGCCTCAAGCTGTTCTTGAACCTGAGAGCTCAGGCAATCCACCCGCCTTGGCCTCACATTTATCCATTTCTGACCTACCATGGACAATTTTATTTTATTTTATTTTTTGTTTGTTTTTTGAGACAGAGCCTCAAGCTGTCACCCTGGATAGAATGCCGTAGCATCACAGCTCACAGCAACCTCCAATTCCTGGTCTCAAGCTAGTCTCCTGCCTCCGCCTCCCAAGTAGGTGGGACCACAGGCGCCCGCCACAACGCCCGGCCATTTTTTGGTTGCAGCTGACATTGTTTGGCGGCCCAGGCTGGATTTGAACCTGCCAGCTGAGGTATACGTGGCTGGCGCCTTAACCCGCTGAGCCACAGGCGCTGAGCAGGTCATCAAAAGCTTATTCAGGATGGGC
>CAUYON010145611.1:0-18642 GCA_963573935.1 Arctocebus calabarensis
TAACTCCAGTAAGATTAGCCCACATAACAAAATCCCAAAACCAGAGATGTTGGCATGGATGTGGAGAAAAGGGAACACTTCTACACTGCTGGTGGGAATGCACACTAATATGTTCCTTTTGGAAAGATGTTTGGAGAACACTTAGAGATCTAAAAATAGAACTGCCATTCAATCCTACAATTCCTCTACTAGGTATATATCCAGAAGACCAAAAATCACATTATAACAAAGATATTTGCACCAGAATGTTTATTGAAGCCCAATTCATGATTGTTAAGTTGTGGAAGATGCCCAAGTGCCCATTGACCCATGAATGGATTAATAAATTGTGGGTATATGTACACCATGGAATATTATGCAACCTTAAAGAAAGATGGAGACTTTACCTCTTTCATGCTCACATGGATGGAGCTGGAACATATTCTTCTTAGCAAAGTATCTCAAGAATGGAAGAAAAAGTATCCAATGTACTCAGCCTTACTGGGAAACTAATTTATAGCCTTCATAATAAAGCTATAATCCAATTATAGCCCAAGAATATGGGGAAAGGGGAAAGGGAGGGGAGAGAAGAGGGAAGGATCAGTGGATTGAGGGTAACTGGTGGAACCACACCTACAGTGCATCTTAGAAGGGTACATGTGAAATTACTAAATGTAGAATATAAATGTCTTAACACAATAACTGAGAAAATGTCATGAAGGCTATGTTAACCAGTTTGATGAAAGTATTTCAAATTGTATATAAACCCAGCACATTTTACCCAATGATTGCATTAATGTACACAGCTATGATTTAATAAAAACAAACAAAAAAAAATCAAAGAATTTCAAGTAGCTTTTTGAAAAGCCAGCTCTCCCAAAATGCTGATTGTTTTCCTGTACAAAGAAGCAGTCAAATTTTGAGCCCCATGAGAGTGCAAATAATGAGCCCAATGGGTAAGGAGTTCTACAAGATGGATTTTATCTCATCATTTATAAAAAAAAGATTCTCCACTATAACAGCTCCCTTAGCAACATGAGGATTCAAGCAGCACAAACACATTTTTAGAAATGGAGATATAACTAAGAAAAATAACCTCCAACAAACAACAAAGTATGGACAAAAAGAGAATAAGACAAGAGAGAATAAGAAGAGAACAATGCAAAGCTGAAGGGCTGTGCACAATCAATGTATTATTGATAGCAACAGCTCAAAATCCATTGAGTACCTGAGTCAAGACAAAGTTTTAAATGATCTCAAAAAGACAAAGGTACCTGAGAAATTGCTCATAGGACCTAGGGGGGGTGAGGTGGGGGCAGAGAATGTCATTGTGGCAGCCAGCAAGGGATTATAGGAAAATCTTTGTGGGAAGCCAGGGTCCTTCATTCCTGAAAAGTTCATCTCATGCAGATGAGATCCCTATGAAAGCAAGAAGACAATACTATAATACAACAGCCTTTGGGTCTTGGAGGTGTACCGTAGTCTCTGTGTGACTTAACAGACAAATACAGAAAACCTTACCCTAAAAAACTGAATACACCTTCTTCTCATCGCCCACAGATCCTCCAAAATTTATCATATCTCAAGACCCACACTTTTCCCCTTTGACAAAAATTGATTTTCACTGGATAAAATATTTAAATTTAAGACATGAAACATAAATATTCAAGAATAGAGTGTGGGAAAAATGCTTGAAGATATTGGCCTAGAGAAGTTTATGAGAAGGACCCTCCCTGGCAATTGCATCAACATCAAAAATAAACAAATGGGATTTTATTAAACTAAAAGGCTTCTGCACAGTTAAGGGTACCATAAACAAAGCATACACACAGCCTTTGGGATGGGAGAAGATTTTTGCATGTTATGAATCTGGCAAAGGCCTGATAACTAGAATCCACATAGAAGTCAATTTAAACCGTAAGAAAAGAGCAAACAACCCCCTCATTGATTCATTGAACTGTGGTGTCATACTCCCTACATTATATAATTTATCATGTATTTTAAGTTATCATTAATCCTCATATTCAAATTTGTTTCCTGTTCTTATTTACACTGTTGAAATGAACATTTTGGTCTGGTTTCCTTGTGCACTCATGAATGTACCTCCGTTGACATCTATCTACAAGTAAATTCAGAACTTCAGTAATTTTTACAGAGCTTTCCTCCAAATTCCTTGTGCAAATGAACACGCCACCAAACCCCAACATTCTGACCAACATTGCTCGGCTTTTCTACCAACCTACAATGAGTGATATACCCCCTATATTACTGTGATTTTGACTTGCATTTTCCTGGCTACCTGTATGATTGATAATAATTTGTTTGGTTTAGTGGCCCTTTTATTCTCCTTTTCTATCAAGTAATATTATCCTTTGCCTTGTTTTATAAGATAAATGAGTATTTAAACCTCTGAAAGGTGATTTGTCTATATCCCACAAATTTTGACATGTTGTGTTTTTATTTTGTTCAGCTAAAAAGACTTCCTAATTGCTGATTACTTCTTTGATCCATGAATTATTCAGATATTTATTGTTTGATTTAAAAGTAATTAGAGATATATATATTTATCTTATGGGTCTTGGTTTATAATTTATTACCATAATTGAAAGAGAATAAATCATTCATGTTATTTCAAAATTATTTTGTTTTTGTTTACTTTTTTGTTTTTGGCCAGGGCCGGGTTTGAACCCAGCACCTCTGGCATATGGGGCCGGTGCCCTACCCCTTTGAGCCACAGGCGCCACTCTGTTTACTTTTTGTTTTTTGAGACAGAGTGTCACTTTGTCCCCTGGGTACAAAAAGTGCTGCGGTGTCATAGTTCACAGCAACCTCACACTCCCAGGCTCAAGTCATCCTCTTGCATCAACCTCTTGAGTAGATGGGACTCCAGGCACTAGCCATAACATCTCACTAATTTTTCTATTTTTAGTAGAGATGGGGTCTCGCTCTTCCTCTGGCTGGTCTTGAACTCCTGAACTCATGCAATCCACTGACCTTGATCTCTAGGACTGCGAGGATTACAGGTGCAAGCCACTGCCCCTTCCCCTATTTAAAAATTTTTTTTTTTTTTTTTTAAAGACAGAGTTTCACTTTGTCACCCTTGGCAGATTGGCAGGGTGTCATAGCTCATATCAGCTTCAAACTTTTGGGTTCAAGAGATTGTCTTGCCTTAGCCTCCCAAGCTATTTCAAAGTTTTGACATGTATTGAGGCTTGGCTTATATAGAATTTGTCCTATCTTGGTGAATAAGCCATATATACTTGAAAAGAATGTGCATTTTATTGCAGTCAGTTGTAGTATTCTTTTTTAAAATCATTTTAAAATATTTATTATTATAAAGATCTTTTTTTTATGAGAAAAACATTTGTTTTCCATTTACTTTGATAGCGTATGGTTATACTCTGCATTTGTGCTCAGCCTCTGATAAATATCAAGTGTTTCTTTTATTTTAATGTGTTATAGCCATGGAGAAAAATAATACAGAAGAAAATTAATGATGGATACAAGTTGAAGATAATTTTACACTTAGATCCTTTATGTCTTCTATAATGTGCTAACATTTTTTTTCAACATCTGTACTCATTTATCTTTAAATTGACAAAATCCTGATTCGCTTTATAGGAACAACAGTAAACTTATCATGGTGTGCAATTGAGAATAGGGTATAATGTAATGTAAATGTATGTGTTACTAGTTCGATAGAGTGCTAAGTTCCTGTGGGTACTGTATATGATTTGAACAAATAGCAGCTACAATTTTGTGTGGGATCATGCCAATATTCTGGATTTTTTTTGTTATTGGTGGGGATTCATTGGGGGTACAAGATGTGCCACACACTGAGACCCCACCACCTTCCCTCTTGCCCTCTCTCTGCTCTTCCTTTCCACCACCCCCTTCTGACCTCTCTCTGCTCTCCCCTTTCCCAACCCCCACCATGTCATTAATTGTCATTAATTGTCCTCATATCAAAATTGAATACATAAGGTTCATGCTTCTCCATTCTTGTGATGCTTTACTAAGAAGAACGTGTTCCACTTTCAGCCAGGTTAATACAAAGGTGGTAAAGTCTCTATTTTTTTAAATGGCTCAATAGTATTCCATGTTGTAGATATACCACAGCTTGTTAATCCATTTCTGGGTTGGGGGGCATTTAGGCTGTTTCCACATTTTGGTGATTATAAATTAAGCTGCAATAAACAGTCTGGTGTAAGTGTCCTTATGATAAAAGGTTTTTTTTTGTATTTTTTTTTCCTTTTGGATAGATGCCCAATAATGGGGTTGCAGGATCAAATGGGACATCTAGCTTGAGTTCTTTGAGGGTTCTTCATACTTCCTTCCAAAAAGGTTGTATTAGTTTGTAGTCCCACCAGCAGTGTAAAAGTGTTCCTTTCTCTCTACATCCACATCAGCATGTGCAGTTTTGAGATTTTGTTATGTGGGCCATTCTTTCTGGAGTGAGATGATATCTCAAGGTGGTTCTGATTTGCATTTCTCTAATAATTAGGGATGATGAGCATTATTTTATATGTTTGCTAGCCATTCATCTGTCTTCTTCAGAGAAGGTTCTGTTCATCTCTCTTCCCCATTGGTATATGGGATTGTTGGTTTTTTTTTTTAATGTGGATTAATTGAGTTCTCTATAGATCCTAGTTATTGAGCTTTTGTCTGATTCAAAATATGCAAATATCTTTTCCCATTATGTAGGTTGTCCATTTGCTTTGATAGTTGTCTCCTTAGCTGTACAGAAGCTTTTCAGTTTAATTAAGTCCCATTTGTTCATTTTGGTTGTTACTGAGATTGCCATGGCATTCTTCTTCATAAAGTCTTTCCACGGATCAATATCTTCCAGGGTTTTTCCTATGCTTTCTTTGAGTATTTATATCATTTCATGCATTAAATTTAAGTCCTTTATCCATCTTGAGTCAATTTTTGTGAGTGGAGAGAGGTGTGGGTCCAGTTTCAGTTTTTTGTATGTTGATATTCAGTTCTCTCAGCACCATTTATTGAATAGGGAACATTTCCCTCAGTGTATCTTCTTGTTTTGTTTATCAAAGATTAGATGTTTTTAAGTCATTAGTTTAATTTGCTGGTTTTCTATTCAATTCCAAATGTCTATGTCTCTGTTTTTGTGTCAGTACCATGCTGTCTTAACCACTATGACCTGTAGTACAGCCTAAGAGCTGGTATGCTGATGCCCCCAGCTTTATTTTTATTACTAAGAGCTGCCTTAGCTATACAGGGTTTTTTTCTGGTTCCATACAAAGTGCAGAGTCCTTTTTTCTAAGTCTTGAAAGTATGATGTTGGTATTTTAATAGGGATGGCGTTGAATTGGTAGATTGCTTTGGGAAATATAGACATTTTAACAATGTTGATTCTTCCCAGTCATCAGCATGGTATGTTGGTATGTTCTTCCATTTGTTAATACTCTTGCTATTTCCTTTCTTAGGGTTTTATAATTTTCTTTATAGAGGTCCTTCACCTCCTTTGTTAGGTATATTCCTAGGTATTTTATTTTCTTTGAAACTATGGTAAAGGGAGTTATGTCCTTAATTAGCCTATCATCTTGGCTGTTATTGGCATATACAAAGGCAACTGACTTGTGGACATTGATTTTTATATCCTGAGACATTACTATGTTCTTTTATGACTTCCAAGAGTCTTGTGGTTGAGTCTTTGGGGTTCTCTAAGTATAAGAGCATATCATCAGCAAAGAGGGAGAGTTTGACCTCCTCTACTCCCATTTGGATGCCCTTTATTTCCCTGTCTTGCCTAATTATATTGGCTAGAACTTCCAGCACTATGTTGAATAGTAATGGCAACAGAGAACAACCTTTCTGGTTCCAATTCTAAGTGGAAAAGATTTCAGTTTAACTCCATTCAGTAAGATATTCTGAAATGTGTCCCCTCCCTTGATCTATTCTTCATATGAAAGTCTGAGTGATTGTAAATTGGCTTCATAATAGTACTGAGTACATTTGGATATTTTTTCTCTAAAAAAAAAAAAAGTGCCCCCTATGCCTATACTCTTCAGTGTTTTAAGTAGAAAATGATGCTGGATTTTATCAAAAGATGCTTTTTCTGCATCTTTTGAGAGAATCATATGGTCTTTATTTTGGCTTCTGTTGATATGGTGAATAAGATTTGTGGACTTGTGTATGTTAAACCAGCCTTGCATCACTGGGATGAAACCTACTTGATCATGATGTATGGCTTTTTGATGATAAGCTGTAATCTATTGGCTACGATTTTGTTGAGAATTTTTGCATCTATATTCGTTAGTGAAATTGGTCTGACTTTTTCTTTTTTAGTTGGGTCTTTTCCTGGTTTTGGTATCAGGGTGATGTTTGCTTCACAGAATGTGCAGGGGAAGATTCCTTCCTCCTCAATTTTTTGGAATAATTTCTGCATTACGGGAATAAGCTCTTCTTTGAAGGTTTGATAGAATTCTGATGTGAAGCCATCTGGACCAGGGCATTTACTGGGTGGTTTTTTATTGTTTCTTTGATCTAAGCTTGAAATTGGCCTATTCAGGTTCAGGAGATCTATTTCCTCTGGGCAAAGTCTAGGGAGAGGGTGTGATTCTAAATATTGATCTATTTCCTTCACATTGTCAAATTTCTGGGCATAGAGTTTCTGGTAATATTCAAGGATAATCTCTTGTATATCTGTGGCTTCTCTGTGGCAGTTTTTCTTCCCCCTTCATCATTTATGATTGAGGTTACTAAAGATTTCACTTTTTTTTATTTCTAGTTAGTCTGGCCTAAGGTTTATCAATTTTATTTATTTTCTCAAAAAAACATGATTCTTTTGTTTTCAATTTCATGAATCTCAGATTGAATTTTGGATATTTCTTTTCCTCTGCTGGGTTCAGACTTAGATTGTTCTTCTTTTTTCTACTTTCATAAACTGGCTTGTGAGTTTGTGAATGTGCAGTCTCTCTGTTTTTCGAATGTAGGCATCTAAAATGATAAATTTTCCTCTTATAACTGCTTTTGCAGTATCCCACAGGTTTTGGTAGCTTGTGTCTTCATTGTTCTTGTGCTCAAGGAAGTTAATGATTTCCTATTTTATTTCTTCCTGCACTCAAATGTTATTCAACAGAAGGTTGTTTAATTTCCATGCGTTTGTGTGGGATTGAGCATTTTCGTTGGAGTTCCACATTTAGTGCCTTGTGGTCTGAGAAGATACAATGTAAAATTCAATTCTTTTGATTTTGTTGAGGTTCGTTTGTGTCCTAGAATATGATCAATTTTGGAGAATGCTACATGGGGCGATGAGAAGAATGTATATTCCTTATCTTTGGGAAGGAGTGTTCTATATACGTTTATTAAGCACAGTTGTTCTAGGCTCTCCTTTAAGTCCCTTATATCTTTGTTCAATTTCTGTTTAGAGGATCCCTTCAGTTCTGTGAGAGGAGTGTTTAAGTTCCCTGTTATTATGGTGTTATAGGATATCGTATTGCTCAGACTAAGTAAGGTCTGTTTCAAGAATCTGGGAGCATTTCAGTTGGGTGCAGAAATATTTAGAATTGAAATGTCTTCTTGTGGTATTTTTCCCTTGACCAACATGAAGTGACCATCTTTGTCTTTTTTGACTTTAGTTGCTTTAGATCCACATGTATCTGAAAATAAGATTGTAACTCCTCTCTTCTTCTGAATTCTGTTTGCCTGAAAAATTGTCTTCCAACACTTAATTCTGAGATTTAATTTGTCTTTTGAGACAAAATGTGTTTCCTGCAGACAGCAAATGGATGGCTTGTGTTTTTTTAATTCAATCAGCCAATCTATATTTCTTCAGTAGGGAATTCAAGCCATTAAAATTTATTGAGATAATTGATAAGTATGGTAGCATTCTATTCATCTTATTTTGTGAAAGTCCATTGTTGAATTTTGTCTTGTTTATCATTGTAGAAGCTAGGTTCTGTCCTTTAATTTCTGGGTGCTTACTTTGCTGGGTCCATTGTGATGGTCAGTGTATAGAACAGGTTGAAGTATTTCCTGTAGAGTTGGTCTTGTGACAAATTTCGTCAATGTTTCCTCCACTTCTCCATCAATTTTAAGCTTAGCTTAGTGGGATACAGAATTCTGGGCTGGAAATTGTTCTGTTTAAGTAGATTAAAGGTAGATGAACATTGTCTTCTGGCTTGAAAAGTTTCATTAGAGAAGTCAGTAATCACCCTGATGTATTTTTCTCTATAGGTCAATTGATGCTTAGTCCTGGAAGCTTGCAAAATCTTTTCTTTTGTCTTGACTTTGGACATGCTCATGCTAAGGCAACGTGTCTTAGAGAAGCTCTATTTGCATTGAGGTGATCTGGGGTCCGATATCCCTCTAAAAGGAGTGTGTCAGAATCTTTGGTGATATTTGGGAATTTTTTATTTATAATGTTCTCTAGTATGGGTTCCAGTCCTCTGGGGCATTCTTTTTCCCCTTCTAGGATACCAGAAACTTGTATGTTTGAACACCTCGCAAAGTCCCATATTTCTGTCAGTGAACCTCTGCTTTCTCTCTCTTTTTTTTTTTTTCTGGCTCTTTAACTATCTGAGTTATCTCAAGAGCTTTGTCCTCTACCTCTGAGATTCTTTCTTGTGCATGGTTTAATCTGTTGTTGATACTTTCTATTGCATGTTTAAGTTCCCTAATTGACTGCTTCATTTCCTTCAACTCTGCTATATACTTTTTATATTCTTTATATCATTCATTGCTTATTTGATTCTGCTTTTGGATTTTCTTTTGGTTATTTTCCATTTTCTCAGCAATTTTGTTCATTGTTTTTTGGTTGTTTTGCACTTTTTCAGCAATTTCCTTCATTGTTTTTATCATCTGTATTTTAAGTTCTCCTTCTATCATTTCTAACATTTCTTTATAGGTGGAATCTTCTGCAGTAGCTACCTCTCTGTCACTGAGATCTCTTGTGAAGTGGCTGCTTGCTTATCTAGTGCATCAAAACCAATCTCTTTCTATGCTTCTAAGGGCCAAGGCTGTAATCTGCCAAACACTGAGGTCTCCGCTCTTCCCTAGCATCTCAGTCTCCTCCTTTGGGCTGCTCAGTTACTACGTTACTAGCCCAAAATCTCCCTGCCGATCCTTGTGCTGCAACCCTGAGGGTAGAGTCTGCAGGGGCAGTTCTCCCACAGTGGCTGTGCAGGTGGGCCACAGCAGAACAATATTAGCTCCCTTCCAGCTCAATGACTCAGTCTGAGGTCCTAGACAACACTCAAAGTCATCTGCACTCTCACCCAGGATTCTCCAAAGTTGTTCAATCAAGTGCCCAAGTCCAAAAAAATAAAACATCCCACAGTCAAGGCCTTTCCTGTTTACAATCTCACTGTTGCTGTAGTTACAGCTGGGGGCAGCCTTCAACTGAACAAACGCACCCACCACTTGCCAGTTCTCCACTGATTTTGCCCTCCTCATGGGGTCCAGAAATCTCTCGCTGTCTCCCTGTGTCCCCAAAGGGATGTTTCAGGGCAGATCCCACCAGCAGGAGATTCCCAGAGTCCTCTCTCCCCAATCTCACCATGCCCATTTGTAGGAAGCTGTTACTTGGCTGCCATATTCTCTAGCTCCCTAGTGAACTCCAGTTGTAGTAATCTGAAAAGATAAATTAAGTCCAGTTGCTTGGCTCAATGTTCTTCAGAGACCCTGGTGAATAGGAAGTAAGTATTTCCTTGCAGTTATGATTTGCATTTCTTCAATGACTAATATTCTAGAGCATCTTTTCATGTTCTTGCTGGTTGTTTGCTTCTTTTCTTTGAAGAAAGGTCTATTCATGTTTTGGGCCCAGTTTTTATTTGTTTTTTTCTTATTGAATTGTAGGAGTTCTTTATTTTTTCAGATATGTAATTTTTAAATATTTTCTCCTATTCTGTAGGTTTTCTTCCACTCCCTTGGTACTTTTTGATGCACAAAATTTTGAACATCAACAAAGTCCTATTTATCTATTCTTTTCTTCTGTGGCTTGTGATTTTGATGTTATAGCAAAGAACCTATTGACAAATCCAAGGTCATATGGAATATATTTTATTCTAAGAGCTTTAGATTATTTGAGGTATTTCATCCTTTTTAAATTAATTATTTTATATGTTGTAAGGTAAGTGTCCAGCTCCATCTTTCTGCACATAAATATACAGTTATTACTGACTCATTTGTTCAAGCAGATGTCTTCACTTTTTATCCAATTTTGTTTCTAATATGAAGACTCCCTCTGTAGCCCAGGCTAGAGTGGAGTAGTATCATTATAGCTCACTGCAACCTCAAACTCATCTTATCCTTCCACCTCAGCCTCCCAGAGTGCTAGGACTCTGTGCCCAGGAGATCATTTTCTTTTATGTATTAAAATTTCAGTGTGTGTTTTCTAAGAATAAGGACATGGGCTATATAGCCACAGCAAAATTATGCAAATCAAGGAATCTAATAGTGACATGAAATTATTTGATATTATTTAAATCTGTGTTGCATAGTGAAATGTTACCTGTTGTTCCAAGGATGTAATTATATCCTGTGCATATATACATAGTCCAGGATTCACATGATACTCAAATTTTTTTTAGTCTGAAGTATATACTCCACTTTTCTTTGTTTTCTATAACAATTTGATAATTTAATTAAGACAGGTTTAATATTTTGTGAGAATGTTTCCAGATTTGGATTTATACAGTGTGATCTTATGACTATATTGAAGTCTAGAATTAATGTTTAAGTTAGGCCTACATAGTAAGGGAGGAGGGGAAAAAGAAAATTACAGTGGAAAAATCTGAAACTCATAACCTCAGGTTCCCAAGGTTATTATCATCAGTGCTAGGCCATGTTGATAGTAAGTACTCTGGATTATTATGTGATGATAATGAAATTTGTTTCTATGATCTTTCTTCTTATTGGGTCTCTATGGACCCAATCTAATTGTGAGAAGAAACAGCCAACAAATCTCACTGGAGGGACATTCTATGAAACACATGGGCAGTACTCCTCAGAATTGTCAGGGTCATCAAAAACAAAGAAAGTTGAGAAACTGTTTCAGCCAAAAGGAGACTACAGAGGTCTGAAGACTGTATGTACTATGAAGTCCTAGGTTGGACTATGGAGTTAGAAAAGGCACATTAGGTAAAAATTAAGAAATGAGAATGAAATATGGACTATGAGAGCCCACTGTACTCTCATAATTTTTCTACAAATGTTATGAAAAATAAAGTAGTATTAAAACATTTTTAGATGTGCACAAATTTCTGTGTTCCTAGGATTGTTACTCAATTTCTGGTTTACTTAAGCTGAAATCATCTCTAGAATGTTTGAGTCCACAATTACTCAATATCATTGACCTTTTGACTATAGGTCGCAATACCTACTTCTTATCAGCCATCAAACTTCATAACTAACTGGGCAGAGACTAATGATTGTTTTCTCTTTACTAGACAACCTACCTGCCAGCAGCTGCCACAGCCTCTAGAAGTGTCTGCAGCTGAAACCCACACACTGAGCCCAAGTTGCTGATTATGGCCGATGACCATCTGTGGTATGAAGGGATACCTTTCCCGAGGATCAATTTCAAACCTGAAATCCTCAGAAAAGCACAAGAAGAGTTTATGATGAAGGAAGAAGATGTAGTAGTAGTGACTTACCCCAAGTCAGGTAAGGGAACAGAATCCTGAAATGAGAAAGGAACTGTGTTCCTCATCCCTTCAGTAGATAATTGGAGTGCTTTTTCCCTCCTTTTCTTCATGTGAGTTAAGGGTCTAACTCTGCAGCCCAGCTAGATTGCAGTGGCACAATCATAGCTTCCTGAAGGCTAAAACTCCTGGGCTCAAGTGATCCTCCCAAGAGGCTAGAACTACAGGCATGCACCACCAACCCAAGCTAATGTGTTTTTATTTTTTATGGAGATGGGGTTTTGGTATATTGCTCAGGTTGGTCTGTAACTCTTGTCTACAAAAGCCATCCTCCTACTTGTGAGTGGGAAAACAGGGATGAGCCACCAACTCTGGGCCTGATTGTTGCACTTTCTATCTATCAGACAATGTGCAATGCTTTGGGGAGAGGGCAGGGAGAGCAATGCCTAGTACCTTGTACATTCAGAGAAAAGGATTCAGTTGGGAAATTATATAATAAGATGAGTGTTCAAAGGGATAACTACAGTATTAGGAGAACCCAAAGGAGTGAATCCTAAGGCAGATTCAGGTATGTGTATCAGCAGGGAGAAAGATGACCACTGATGTCCTAAAAGAAGAAATAGAATCTAAACTGAAATGAGAAGAATAAAACATGACTTGGTGAAGAGGGACATTTTCACATAGAACTGTTATGAAAGGTGATAGTCAGAAATTGGAAAAGGAGAAATCCAAGGGACTGGAAGATGTAGATCATGTTTCTGTGGGAGTGGGGTTGGTGGGTAAGAATCTGAAAGTGGGATAGATTGAAGTGAAAGCACTGCAAGTGGCAGGGCCCTGAAAAGCCAAAAGCAATGGGAACTTATTCAAAGACATCAGCAAATGGTCAAAAGGAGGCAGCAACCCAAACACCCATCAACGGATGAAGGATAAACAAACTGTGGCATTTAGATGCAATGGAAATAAGGGGGAATGAGGACAGAGTTTCAATTTTCCAATGTTAAGACGTTACAGAGATTGTGTAAGAATGGAATCATACTTCACACTTCTAAACTGTAACCTTAAAAATGGTGCCTTTTATGTTATGTGTATTTAATCATAATTTCTTCAAAGTCAGATTGAAATGAGTGACCATCATTTTTCCTTCTTTATCCAGGAACAAACTGGTTGATTGAGATTCTCTGTCTGATTCAATCCAAGGGGGATACCAAGTGGATCCAGGCTGTGCCCACCTGGGAACGCTCACCCTGGATAGAGTCTGAGTTCGGGCTTGCATTAGCAAGTGAGAAGGAAGGCCCATGGTTGCTCACCTCCCACCTCCCCATCCATCTCTTCTTCAAGTCTTTCTTCAGTTCCAAGGCCAAGGTCAGTGTACAATGGTCAAGACATGTACAATCAATGCTTTTCAAACATAAATGTGCCTGTACATTATGTAGAGACCTTGCTGAAATGCATTCTCATTTGATAGGTCTGGATGGGACCTAAGATTTGGAATTAGGTGATGTCAGTATGGCTGTTCTAGAGATTGAGCTGAGTGCAAGTATATGAACCATTCCATATATTATGGCAGCCAGTTATAAACCAGGCATCAAGTGAGATGTAATGCCAGAACCTTAGAAAAGTGTATTTTAAGCTCAGCTAGTATTTATAACTGTATTATATTGAAGGGTCTGACAATTAAGTTCACGAACTTGCCCTCATGAACTTGTGTTGGCAGCACTGTACAAACAACTCAGGAAGGATTCACAAGTTTGGTATATCAGTATTTCACAGCTGTGTTCATGTCCAGATGTGGTGGTGTCTTCCTGAACGATGTTTGTTATTATTGTTGTGTGTTTTTTGTGTGCCATCTCAAGTTTTTCAGAGCTTGAATTAGAGCAATTAACAAAAATTACATTTCTTATTAAACTTGTGAAGAATGAAAGTGACGTCAGTGATATGTTAGTCAAAGTTTATAGAGATAATACCATGAAGAAAACAAGAGTGTGCACATGGATTATATGGCTTTCTGAGGAAAGAGAAACTGTCCAGTATAAAGAGACATCATGGTGGCCAGTAATGAGCAGAACTGATGAAAACATTGCAAAAATTCATGGAATTGGGAATCAAAATTTTCAGGTGGCTGTGAGAAGTGTCCAATTTAAACATGGATAAAGAAACAATTAGGTAAACCTCACCTGAAAATCTTGGCCCTCAACTCATGGCTCTTGTATCACGACAATGCACCAGCTAGCATGGTACCACCTGTGAGGGTGTTTTCAGCTGGTAAACAAGTATTAGAACACCCTCCCTGTCAACCTAATCTGGCCCCCAAAGACTTTTTTGTAACCTGAAGATAATGGAAATATTAAAAGGAAGACATTTTGGTGACATTGAGGACATCAAAGGTAATATATGGACAGCTCTGATGGTGATTCCTGAAAAAGGGTTCCAAACTTACTTTGAAGGGTGAACTGGGCAATGGTGTCAGTGCAAAGCTTCCCAGCTAGAGTATTTTTAAGGTGACCATAGTGATAATCAGCAATAAGGTATGCAGCAATTTTTGTAGGAGTATTTATCAAACATAATTGTCAGATTCTGTATACTAGATAAACCCCTTTTTGTTGTTCTAAGATAAATAGTATTTAGTTTAAACATGCATCAGGAACGCAGAAAATAAATAAATAGTGAGCCAATATTACCTCAATAAGTTCCTCTTGCCACTGAGAAGAAGCAAAATTGTTCATTCTTATGAGAATCAGAACACTCATAAATCAATCCTGAAATCCAGGCTAATTGTCTCATGTCCTGGACACTTTTTTCTAAGCATTGTGTTTTATTGTGTGTAGCTGTCTATGAAGATGAGCAGCCATATGGATATCCTCAGTCGCTGAACAATAATTACCAGAAGGAATAATTGTTATCCAGGATCTAACATACATTGGACCATTTTTATAAAACCTGCTTTACTAAAAAATATAAAATTTTTAGAAAGAAAGAAAAAAAAAGAAAAGGAAAAGAAAGAAGGAAAGAAGGGGAAACATGCTTTCCTAGGTGCTTATTAGTTTGTAAATTCTTTAAATTTTTTTTGCAGAAACTTAGCATCACATTCTCCTCTGATAAAAATTTTACCTTGTGCAGCAGGACAATGAATTTGTCACAACACACCTATTTACATGTGTCTTATCAATGTTTGGAAAAATCCTTGTGTGGGGGAGACTAAGGACTTGGGAAAGATGGGATCTAGAATAATGTCACAAAGAGAGTGGTGGCAGAATCTGAAGGAAAATCAGATGCTCAAATGACAAGTAATCTTACTTGTGTGTGTGAGTAGAGATGTGAGTGTGAGTATGTGTGTGTGTGTGTGTGTGTGTGTGTGTGTGTAGAGCTTAAGTATTAGCTTGATGAGTATTTATATGTGTACACACTGGGTAACCCTCATTTAGGTCCTAATTTAGAACCTTTGAACTTTCTCATGCCCCTTTTCAGTCAATGCCCACACAAAGAGTTAAACACTACCTTGACTTAGAACCATAGTTTAGTATTGTTTGTTCTTGAACTTCATCCAAATAGAGTCATGCTGTATGAATTATTAGATGCCTGGCTTCTTTCACTCAATGTGATGTCTGTGAGATTCATTCATGGTCTTGGGGTGTACATATGGATATATATTTCTATATATCTATGATGCACCATACCATAGCAATCTATTTCCCTGCTGGCGATCTTTAACCTATCTACACAAATATAATACCACTCACATTCTGGAAACCCTCCAGTTGCCTCCTTTTGTGAGCAAACTAATATGCCCAAGAGGGAGGGACAATGCTTTCCTCTTCCATTGCTATATTCCTGAAACAGTGACTAATTCATACGAACTTTAAAATGTATATTTGATTTATGAATGCACTAAGTAATTTATTAGCAGACTCCATTGATGTTCAATAGGCATTTTCTAATAATTGGCTTTTCCTAAAACAAAACAAAACAAAACAGAAACAACAACAACAAAAAGAATTGGCTTTTCCTTCATTTTTATGAAGATTTTAAAAAGTGGTAAATAAATGTATTGATTCTTCCATTCTTCTATTTTTTCCCTTTAAGTTGCTTTATGTCATCAGAAATCCCAAGGATATTATTGTATCTGGCTATTTCTTCTGGAATTCTGTGAATTTTGCCAAGAAACCAAAGTCAGTGGAACAATTTCTTGAATGGTTCCTGGAAGGAAATGGTGAGTGTGCTGTAAAATATGGACTCTAGGGGGCGCGAGGAGTTCGTTCTCAGACCTCACCTAACACTCACCTTGTATCTTCATCTCACCAGCCAGAGCTACAAGGTTCTGCCACCTCTGAAACCCCAAATCTGCAAAGTCACCCAGCTCTGTGCCTGTGGCTCAAGCGGCTAAGGCTCCAGCACCTACACGAGAGCTGGCGAGTTTGAACCTAGCCCAGGCCTGCCAAACAACAATGATAACTGCAACCAAAAAAATAGCCAGGCATTGTGGCAGGAGCCTGTAGTCCCAGCTACTTGGGAGGCTGAGGTGAGAGAATCACTTAAGCCCAGGAGTTGGAGGTTGCTATGAGCTGTGATGCCACAGCACTCTACTCAGGGAGACAGCTTGAGGCTCTACCTTAAAAAAAGAAAGAAAGAAAAATTACAACAAAGTGCATTCACTGATCTGGGGCAATTAAAGGTGTTAAGAAAGCCTTCTTTATCACAATGGATTCAACCAGCTCTAACCAGCCTCTCAGCTTGTCTCTAATAACCATCCCTGCTATTTTCTGACTCTAATATCTCAGGTACTAACACAGACTACCATAGTCTTCTCCAGGCTCCTAATTTGTGACTTTCTGAAAGTCAGCTTTTCATAGGTTGCACAGACAACACAATCCTGACCTTTTAACCTTCTACCATTGTTTTTCAGAAAATGCCTCTTTTCAAAACTCCCTTAAGCCTCTGTTTCTTTCTATCAGTCTCAAAAAGGTTAGCATAACTCTAGAATCCCTATACTTTTAGTTATGCAGAATTCCTGGGCTTTCTCAAGCACTTGCAATTTGGCCATTTTTCTTAAAAATGTATGCTGAGTCCCCTTTCACAGTTGTGATCTGTCTCTGGAGCTCTAGCAGCCTGGAGTGAGCCATAGATTCCTCAAATTCAACTTGTGTGAGATTGAGAGCAACTCTCCTCACTCCCCAAACTGTTTCTACTGCACGTTGCTCTCACCAGATTAGTAGATCCTCCCTCCCTTCACCCAAGGGCTGGCAACTATGTGAGATAATGAATATGTTAATGAGCTCCATTTCACCACTGCCAATGTCAAATTTTATTTGTCAATTATTTCCTACTACAGGTAGGAGAAAAGTGGTCTTAACAGATTGGGTTAACCTATCTCTCTGCCTCCCCCCATGCAGTGCCATATGGGTCATGGTTTGACCATGTTCGTGGCTGGGTGTCCATGAGAGAGAGGAAGAACTTCCTGATGCTGAGTTATGAAGAGCTGAAATGGGTAACCGTCATTTTAGTAGTCGGTGCACACCCTCTCACCACCACCTTCACTTCCTCTGACTTCCCTCTGTTTCTCTGTGTCTCCATCATACCTTCTTCTCAAAATTTAGTCTTGAGAAGAGTCACTGTGAATGGGATTAGCTCCCTCGTCTCCATTGCCCTTTCTGGTAGGACCTTCCCAAGACTCATGCTCATTTTCACGTGTTCTACTTTATAATATCTTAGAACATTTAAAGGTTTTTCTCACACACTGAGGCAGAGCACCAAGGCTTATGCATCTACTGCTGATTGTAAAAAGCTTTGTAGGCAGGACATATGGTGCTGCTGATGACCCAGTGATGAGAGGCCCCTTAGGAAGGGACTGGGTGGTTACAGTTCAGTTCCAGAGATATGTCCAACTGTCTGACATCTCAGCTTGACTGATAGGAAGAGAAATGAAGGCTTGAAATCAATGTGTGTAAATGTGCTGAGAAGCCAAGGACTGGAGGGGCTGTTGAGAGACAGGAGAAGCTGTCAGGTGATGCTCAGGACCAGTGAGGGTGAGGAGGCAGTTGTAGAAAGAACCTGACCTATTAGTGGTATCCTGAGGAAAAGAGAAAACAACATGAACACTGAATGTCGCTTCCACCTGAGAAACATTACCTCCCATCACTTTCCTCTGCCCACTTCTATCCATGTCCCAGTGGCCTCAGCATGAATCCATTGTGATAAGAAAGCCTTTCTCAACACATTTAATTGCCTCAGGTCCACGATTACAATTTGTTGTAATTTTGCTTTCAACTTGCACACTGAACTTTAATTTTAGCTATTCCTACGTAGTGTGTCCTCTTGTTGGACAACAACTGGGGCTTATTAAAGAAAAAAAGTTGAAACGTATGGTTCTATAATAAAAATCTATGATTCAGAGGAAACTCTTTCTCTTATAAAAAGCTATTATCTTAGCATGATTTGCCAGGATCCTGTACCAAGTAGTAATTATTGAGATTATACATGAGAAAACATTGTAAAACTCTATGCATTATTCAAACGTGAGTTATGAGAAACAGTATTGTTTGATGGCACAGCCACCATTTGACATCAATTCCTTAAATAATTGTCAATTTCTCCCTGAACCTCTCCTTGGTTAATCTTAATTGTTGTCTAGGAACCTTTTGCAAAGTCTCCCTAGGCTCTGTCTTTTTACTAGTAAATTGTCCTAAAAGCAATCTTTGGAAAAATCCATCACCATCCTTGTGTTTTTACATACTTTCTGCTCTCTCTTCTTTGCCTGTTTCTCTTGCTTTCTCCTAGTTGCATTACACAAACCAGCACAAAAAGTAAATGAACCAGAGGGAGAATGGAGGGGAATTGAGAAAATGAATCACACAAGAGAGATAGATTGCATGAAAGATAAAGAGATGGAATGGGAAGGTCTGGCACAGCTGATGACTGCAGCCAGCACCCAAAGTGTGAAGGGCTTTATTTACTTAGTAAGTAAACAATGTTGCAAATCAACAAGAAAGTGGGTGGGAATATTTTCGTTTTACAAGGTTGAGGTGAAGTAACTGGATAAGTAAAAGTAGTTTTTTCATAAGCA
>CAUYON010145612.1:0-10345 GCA_963573935.1 Arctocebus calabarensis
ACCCTTTAATACAGTTCCTCATGTTGTGGTGACCCCAACCATAAAATTATTTTTGTTGCTACTTCATAACTGTAATTTTGCTACTGTTATGAATCGTAATGTAAATATCTGATATGCAGGAGACCCCCAAAGGGGTCATGACCCACAGGTTGAGAACCGCTGGTCTAGGTAATAAAGAGTTATGGTTAAATTCTTACAGATGGCATCCTTATGAAAGGATTGGTTTAGTGAGTATTGATGATAAATTTAATGTTTTTGTATTGCCTGGTTCTGGGCATTTGAATAAGTGAAAATAGGAATACAAATATCAAAGAGAAGTAGCTTCCTCAACTGGAGAATCTTGGCTGCATGCCAAAGGGCACCAGGGTATCTTTATTAGAGAAGGCTCAAAACCCTGGAAGCACAAATTGCTACAAACATTTGAAACCTAAACCTGTAAAAATAAAGACAACTTTAGAAGCCACTTGGAGAGGCACTCTTTACTCACCACTGTGACGTTGAATGCATACAGGAGGTCAAAAGGCAGGGCAGCGATTAAATCAATGATGAACCAGGTTGTGACGTAGTGGATGCAAATCGATCTTGCTTCAAAGATAACTTGGCCAGACTTGCTGACATACGTTGTTCGGAAATTTAAAATAATATCTGCTTGGGAATAAAAGATTGGGAAAGGAAGGGAAGAGAGGAAGAAGAAAAAGGAAGGAAGGAAGAATCAGAAAAGGAAGAAGAGAAAGAAGACAGAAAGGCAAGCAGGCAGAAAGGAAGGGAGAAAGAAAATTGAATAGAGTTAAATAAATCTAGGTAAATGGTAACCTAATCTACTTCAGATTGATAGTATCCAAAATACTATGCTTGATACATATGTTGACCTCAACAACAGAAATTGAAAAAGGGTTAAGAAAGTAAAATTTTCTGAACATTAGTATATTCCAAACAGAGAACCATGTGTTAATTAAAATAAATAATCATAGCAGTCATCATCATCATCCCTTACTAAGTGCTGACCAGACATTGTTCTAAGAGATCGGCATATGTTGTTTCACCCAATCCTCAGGTTGTCTCCTAGATGGTATTACTCCCACACTAGAGGCAGAAACAAAATCCCAGTGAGAAAAAATAAGTCATTGAAGATCACATTGATAGCAATGGCAGGACAATTTTAAGCACATATAATTTAATGTCTGTTTTCCTTACGTTATGCAAAACTACTTAATTCTGACTACAAAAGTTTTACTAATCTCTGTGTATAGGGAATTCATCCTTGCCAAAGAAGGCACTTTCATAATACGAAAGTACCAGCAGTTTCTTGTCTAAATTTCCAGGTTAAATTTCCTCATATTTTAATGAAAGTTGTAATCATGTTCAACCTTTCCCAGCACCACCCGTCAATTATATGTCATTGAGCTTTTTGCAATATACAAGGTCCTCAAGAGTGATGGTCAAACAACAAGCCATTGCCAAGTAGGCCATTGTGAGCTCACTTTCCTGCTGCTTACGAGACTACCCTTTTAGTTCCTGGGTTAAATATCATTAAGGCATTCGAAAGTACTACCTTTTTCTTCATTTAAGATTGAGAACAACCAGGCACAGGGAATTTTAGAACTGATGCTCACATGTAAAGATGATAATAGTCGAGCATTTAGTAGACTGATGACTCCAACAGAGAGAGATGTTTTCATGGAACTTTATTTTGGAGGCATTGCCATGGTTCAAGGGTCAAAAAAGGCTCTAGGGGAAATAAATGTCACCTTTGTCAATTACAGTAGGAATTCCAGGAGTTATGAAGTGATGGCTAAGTCTAACTTACATAATTATCAGATGAATTGGGAGGCTCTTTACAGTGAGTTTCAACCATTGAAAATAAGTAGGACAGTGTTATCTGAAGGTAGGAATTTGATGATGTCCCAGGTACAGTGGTGGCCTTCTGCAGTCCCAGATATTTAGAAGGCTGAGGAAAGAGGATCATTTGAGCCCAGGAATTCAAGGATATAATAATGCTCTTTGACTGTGCTTGTTAATAGCCACTGCACTTTACTGTACTCCAGCCTAGGTAGCATGGTGAGACCCTGTGTCTAAAAAAAAAAAAAAAAAAAACCTAAATATAATATGTTGATTTCACGACTATAATGATCAGAACCATGAAAATGACAATGCTCACATTATATTTGTATAACATTTTTATTTTTCACTTCATGTTCACATTTGTGGAAGACAGAACTCTAAGATAAATGATAACCTTTGCACTCATATATTCTCTTCTTGTGTGGATAAAACCTGTGAGCATATGTCAATCATGATTAGGTTCTATTATATGGCAAAAAGGAGAATTTTTTCTGGTTGTCTGACCCAATTGGGCAAGCTCCTTAAAAACAGGGAGTTTTCTTCAACTGCTGGTAGGGATTGGAAGTCAGTGAGACAGGTTTCTGCTGGCCCAGACGAAAGTCACTGCCATTTTATGGAGAGGGCCACAAGGCAGAGAACAGCAGGCTGACATCTACAAGAAAATGGGGATCTTTTTCTTACAACCACCAGAAAATGAATTCTTCCAACAGCCACATGAGCTTGAAAGAGGGGATCCTGAGCTCTAGAAAGCAATGCAGCTCCGCTGACACCTTATGTCAACCATTTAAATTCCTGAACGGAGAATTCAGCTAAGTCATCCTGGGATTACTCATCTATAGGAACTGGGTGAAAATAAACAGATAAGCTTTAAAGCTAAATTTGTGGTAATTTGCCATGCATCAATAAAAAGCAAATGCAACATTTATATGATTTGATTTTCCTTTAGCTTTGTGAGGTAAGATATTTAAGAGTGGTGGCAAAACAGAATACTGTCTTTAGAGACAACACACAGGGTCTCGGTGTGAGCCCAGGACAGTTTTAAGCCCTTTGTAATCATAAGTTCATTGGCTTTGTACAACAACACTAAAAGGTAGTCATTTCTATTATCTCCTTTAATAGATGAGGAAATCAAATCATAAATGAGGTCAAGAGACTTTCCCAGGGTCACACAGATGATAAAATTGAAGCACAGTATTAAAATCTCTCAGTGAGGTATGAAACAGCAAGATTTAAATCCAAGTCCCCTGATTTCCAATTCAAGTCCCCTGATTTCTTTATGTTTTGGTGCCTTAACAGAGACTAGTCTCATCCCAGAACAGAAGCAAGTTCTGGTGACACAAAAAGGAAATACCCACCAACCCAGGAACGGATGAACAAGCTGTGGTATATGTGTACTGCAGAATACTATTCAGCCATTAAAAGAGATGGAGACTTTACATCTTTTGTATTAACCTGGATGGCGGTGGGACACATTCTTCTTAGTAAAGTACGACAAGAATGGAGACACAAGAATCCAATGTACTCGATTCTAATATGAAGGCAGTAGATGACCTAATACATAGTGGGGGGAAGGGAAATGAGGGAGAGGGAGGAAGGGGGGGTTTGGGGGGTAACGGTGTATGGCACACCTCTTGAGGGTGGGACACAATTATAAGAGAGAATTCACTTAACAAATGCAATTACTATAACCTAATTCTTTGTACCCTCAATGAATCCCAAACAATAAAAAAAAAAAGAAAGAAAAGCAACTTATAAAGTGAAGAAACAAAAAGAAATAAAAAGGAAATAAAAGTTCTGGAGTATAATCTGATTTAACTTTCAAAATGACACTGTTAGAAGCATACTTTATCAGAAATATAGATTATTAATATTTAGCATCTGAAAGGATGAAGCTAATGGATAGAGCATTTAATAGGATGGTAAAAATCCCAGGTGACGTGTGCTACATAGCAGGGGGACACAGGAGCAGCGATGCCATCAGCCGAAGAGGGGAACATGAACACTTTGCATTCTGTAACTTTCTAGGCTTACGCACTTCTGCACTAGCAAAGCAATTTAACAGCTCAGATTACCAACTGAGATAAAGCAGGAGATTTTCATTTCATGATTTCAAAAAGGAAGGTCAGGTGAAGCACTGAAGTTTTCATTTTAGGAGCGAGAAATCCAGAGTTTGTTAGCAGGCCCTGTAGGGATCTTTGGTTTCCACCACATAGCCTGAGATAAGTCCATCAACTCCTTATAAATTGAAGGGACACATTGCTAGCACATTTATTAACTGATCGTCATGTCTGTCATTAATCTCACAGAAAACCTGCCACCATCATCCACACAGCTGGGCCCCTCCCATGAATGAAAGAGTGAAGTGAATGGCGTGTGGCTGACGGATACAGCAAACATCTTTAAACTTGGGTCATTAACCATGTGGTGGACTAAAGAACAAAACAGAGATTGAGACTTCTGAATAGGATAGCTATTTTCTGGGATGAGCCATTATGTATATCAGTGTAGAAAGCTTTTACAAAATTATTTTTCTATTCAAATGAGTTTATTGGATGAAAAGAAATAGCCTGGGTTTTGATTTAAAAAAAAGTAATTATAAGACCAAAGTAAAGATAATGGTAAATGAATAAATGATTTTTAAAAAATTAAAAAAATTGTATTTTTAAATACAAATTTATTTTGAAAATACCTGAATACTTTTAGGTTTACTTTCAGGGGAAAAAGCTAGATATTTATTATGTTCTAAGATTTCCAGGACTGTGGGACAACTGGTATGCAAGGACCAAGTTTATCCAATTATTTATATCGTTTTTGGATAGCTGATTTTGATACATGAAACTACTTTTATTATGCAAATAAGAATAGACACAGTTCTGGTGTATTTACAAAACATTATTTTTGAATTCATTAATTGCATGGTCCCTATTGCCATCTCCTTCAGGTGGACTACTAGAACCCCCTTGTTACTAATGACTCAGAAGATTGAAGTAAATTGCTTGAAGTTATTCAGACAGTAAGCAACAGACACACAAGGTATCTTTTGACACTCAATTCCATTTTCTTTCCATTATCTTAATGATTGCTGAACTTCTAAATGTATTTTAGAGGAAATAACAACAGGTCAATGTAAGGAAATGCATTTCTGACTGTAGTCCTTAGAGCACATTCAGTATCAGCACTGTCCAGGTAAAAAAATATTAAACTAGAGTCAAAGAATTAAATGTAGGGAAATGAACTGTCTTTGATTCTGGAAATACAGTGACTGAAGTCAGTCCCAGGGACAACTGAGAACTCACTCTGCCTTCTCTCCAGGGATAAGGAGGATGTAGTGGTATTGTTCAAAAACCAGGGGAACACCACATTTGTATTTATTCACTTAAATAGAAGGGAGACATGGCTGGTATGAGTTCTTTGAGAGTGAAGAAACTACAGAATAAAATAAGATTGTGATGAGGAAGAAAAGAACATTCTAGATCTGATGTTCCTCATGAGAAAATCATAGAAATAGAGAGGAGTTTCAGAAACTTCAGATGTTGCTGCTCCTTTAAGATTTTTGCATTTTTGGCTAATTAAATCAGTGACTTGGTCAACTATTACAATAAAAAAGTGGTCTCCTCCAGACAATCTGTAACACACTTGAAAAGGTACAGTTTTAATTTCGAGATATCTAAACATACAGAAATGCATTCACTAATATACACATTGTATATGTCATTTTTCTCATTAACTCTATTTATTACCAATTTGCATAATTGTCTATAAGTACAAAACACACAGACATGGAATTTGAATTTTAAAAATCCATAGCAAATTAACTCAAATGGATTTGCTGCCTAAGAAAGCCTAATGTCGGCATGGCACCCACACTCAGTGGTTAGGACACCAGCCACATACACCAGGGCTGGCGGGTTCAAACCCAGCCTGGGCCGGCTAAACAATGACAACTGCAACAGAAAAATAGCCGGGCACCTGTAGTTCCAGCCACTTAGGAGGCTGAGGCAAGAGAATCACTTAAGCTCAAGAGTTTGAGGTTCCTGTGAGCTGTGATATCACTGCACTCTACCAAGGGCGACGTAGCGAGACTGTCTCAAAAAGAAAAAAAAAAAGAAAGCCTGATGTCTTGTTTGTCTGCAGATAAACAATCCTTTGTGGCACAGGGCATTGGTATCATATGCAATGAGTAAATAGGAGAGGAATATAAAATTACCAGACAAATTCATTGTGGTTTACAGAATTCCCCAAAATACCAATCATAATATACCCACCACAATGAAGCAAAATATAATTGATTTCTCTGATGATTCCAATGATGGTTAATTATTTTGCAGAATAAAGAATTTGCCTTGTTGTGTTTCAGTTTTACAAAGAGTCATTAAAAGAAAGACAAATAATCAAGAGAAAACCGTGTACCTCTTCTGTTTTCATCATTGTTAAGCCCTCCAAACATAAGTGTTTCACTCTTCTCCCTCACTAAATGGCTACTTCTGTATACTAAAACTCAGAGAGGTTAAATGCACTTTTCCTTGTTTGATTTCCTCAAGAACAATGCAACTAGAAAGTACAAAAAAGAGGTTAAATTCAAAATGGCATAAATCAGTAGATTTCTTTATAGCATGCATGCCAGATGGGAAATAATTTTAAAATCATATTGGCTTACTCATTAAAAAGTAAATTAAAATATAATGGTGAGCACAACAGCACATGCACCATATACAAATAATTAATATCTTTATTTAGGCATTTCTTTAAAAAATTGATCAATGTAGTACAGTGTGGGTGGAGAGATATTTAACTCAGCCAGCTGTCAACTAATGTTCTAAAGATACTCTCTATTTTTCATGGCTTATGAGGCACTCCTTCGAACTCAGTATGATGTCACAGCAAATTTGAGCTAGGAGGTACGAGAAGAATGAATAGAGAGCTGATTAATGAAGATACTTGAGGGACCAACTACCCTAAGGATGATTACAATTGATTGCTAATACCAGTGGATGAGAGTTTTGTATCACTCGACCTTTGTTCGTCTTGTCAGCATTTGTTCCTCTTGCTTATCTTAAAGTAAAAGATTTATAGCAAATATAAATCAGTAGTTCCAGTAAGAAACAGCATTTAAACTTAGGAACTGCGTTTAGAAGAAAAATTGAAACTGAACAATGGCAACCAGATGGATGGAGAGGTGGTCGATGCTGCTAGTGGCTTGTTTGGTATCAGTGGGGCTAATGTCATCGCGGTAGACTCTTAATCGGTTTTGCCCATCTACATGGACCCAACAGAAGGCTAGAGATTGAAAAGTCCTCTATCCAAAAGAACTCCCCCCTCCTACATCCTTATCAAGACTGAGGCTTCCAGTCATGAGCCCTCTGCTTTCTGAGACCACCACGTATTGGGTGGCCACATCCATCATGATGTAGTTGTTACTTCCCTCAAATCTCAAGTCAGGGGAAATGCCTTCCTCCTCATAAGTCCCTTTCCTTGGTTCTAGCTTTGTTCTCAGCAGCAGCACAGCATACATAGCATACATTGTCCTTCCCAGTCAAAAGCCCTTTCTAAAAATCATCACGATCAGCCATTAAGTACGTCTCTCAGTTCCAGAAAGGGCTTGGGCTTTAGGAGCTTCCCCTATACCAGCCATTCCCTCTTTTTGAGTTTTTATTCCTTTTCACAATGAGTCTCCTTTTCAGTTTGTATTTTGAAAAGGAATTTTCAAGTTGTTACCACGAAAAAAGAAAATAAAAAGAAAATCCAACTCATAGGGTACTTAGAATGAAATTTACCATCCCAGACATGGTCTGGTCAGTGTGAGACAAAGCAAACACATACAATTCCCGCTGACCATGCTTCCACAGTTATTATTCCTCTATAGCCTTGCCAACACTTGATGTTACCAAACTTCGTAATTTTTTTTTTTTTATTGTTTCAGGTTCATTGAGGGTACAAAGAATTAGGTTACACTGTTTGCATTTGTTGGTAAAGTCCCTCTTATAATTTTGTCCTGCCACCAAGAGGTGTGCCATACACCATAATCCCCCCTCACTCCCTTGTTCTTGAACATTAGATCATTTACTGGCTTCACATTAGTATTGAGTACATTGGATTCTTGCTTCTCCATTCCTGTGATGCTTTACTAAGAAGAAAGTGTTCCAACTCTATCTACGTTAATACAAAAGATGTAGCCTCCATCTTTTTTAATGGCTGAATAGTATTCCATGGTGTACATATACCACAGCTTGTTAATCCATTGTTGGGTTGGTGGACATTTAGGTTGTTTCCACTTTTTGGCGACTGTAAATTGAGTTGAAATAAACAATCTGGTGCAAATGTCCTTCTGATAAAAAGATTATTTTTTTTTCTTCTGGGTAGATGCTTCATGGGACTGCAGGATCAAAGGGAAGGCCTAATTTGAGTTCTCTGAGTATTATTCTAACTTCCTTCCAAAAAGAATGCATTGGTTTGCAGTTCCACCAATAGAGTAAAAGTTTGCCCCCCTCTCTCCACATCCATGCCAGCATCTGCACTTTGACACGTCATGATGTGGGCTGTTGTCACTGGGTTAGGTGATATCTCAGGGAGGTTTTGATTTGCATTTCTTTGACGATCAGGAATGATGAGCATTTTCTAAAATGTTTGTTAGCCATTCATCTGTCTTCATCAGAGAAGGTTCTATTCAATTCTCTTGCACAGAGCAAACTTCATAATTTTTACCAATTCATTGGGAGTGTAACTTTTCTAGTAATGCATTTAGAATTAGTTTTAATACCTCTAGTAATGCAGTAATTATTAAGTTTTTAGGGGGATTTATTTTTAAACAAAAGAGACATTTCATTAGTATTTACTGAAGTGAACTATTGCCAGCTTAAAACTCCAAATTATATTATTTTTCATGCATACATATTGCTCCCAATAGACTGCTTATGTTCTTATTGGAAGAAATAAAACATAGTTATACCTTTTAGGTTTCAATACCTTTAGTACCTCTTAAAGTACTGTAGTACTATAAAATATTGCTATTGAATACTTATTCTTTGCCTTGTGCAGAGTCCCTAGCTCTTAAACATGGGTTTTCATATTTTTATTATCTGATGTCATTCTATCTTTAGAAGTATAAGTCAGCACCAGCTGTGAATTTTCTGGTAGGTCAAAGAAGGCAGCTCACTCTCTTCCACTGTATCTCTGTTCAGATCCATCACTTACTGCTAGAGCTAAGTATTTGTATTATACTGTCCTTATACATGGCTTTCATTTTGTTATGTAAGTTACCTTATCAAAAGACTTCCACATAACATGCATATTGGTGTGCATAAATACTATCTATTTTGGCTCCCTATAAATTATTTGCATTTTCAGTGAATTGTAACTCCAAATTAGATATTGAACTTTGGAGTTATTGGATAATTTTTAATAAAAATAACTTAATGATTAAACATAAATGTACTGGAAGCCTTGATTTAAGCATATTCTTAATTACATAAAGTCTTGACATGCATTCTGTAGGTAGGCATAGTTGTTAGGTAGTAAAGTTTCAAGTTTAAGAAATAATAGAAAATATAAGAATTACCTAATTTATAATATTCAGTCATGCAATTATAAAAATTAATTATTGAGGTCTGTTGGTTTCATTTGAAGTAAATACTCATCTAAGTTACAAAACTTGGAATTAATGACAAATTAGATAAATAATAAAATAATGTTAACATAATGAGTGTTTTTCCCAATATGAAATCCCACATACATGCTCATTAGGGAGAAAAATTTTAGACTAAATAATATTTTTAATAGTTACATAGCTCTTTACATTTTAACCATTATGTTCATTTTCATATTTGAAAAAAATAATATCCTTAGTATTTATGTTGGTCTTTAGTGCAGTTTGCTACATACTATGGCTCCTGGTATGATTGTATTTCCCTACCATGTGAAGAGAGTAGGTATGTCTCTGTGGTTTGTGACAAAAATTTGTGAGAGTAAGAGTGACCTGGAAGACTTCTGTGAAAGTTTTTTTTTTTTGAAAAATATAAACATTTTATTTGACTCATCAGTTGTTAATAAGCAGGGCTTAAAAAAATTTTTTTTATTATTAAATCATAGCTGCGTACATTATTGCAATCGAGGGGTACAATGTGCTGGTTTCATATAGAATCTGAAATGTTTTCATCAAACCATTTAACATAGCCTGCAGGTCATTTTCTTTGTTATTGTATGAAGATATTTGTATTCTGCATTTAGTAAGTTTCACCTGTACCCTTCTAAGATGCACCATAGCTGTGGCCCCACCAATTACCCTCCTTTCACCCCAACCTCCCCCCTCCACTCCTTCCCATATTCTTGTGCTATAGTTGGGTTATAGCCTTCATATGAAACCTTTAAATTAGCTTCATAGTAGGGCTGAGTACATTGGATACTTTTTCTCCCATTCTTGAGATACTTTGCTAAGAAGAATATGTTCCAGCTCCATCCATGTAAACATGAAAGAGGTAAAGTCTCCATCTTTCTTTAAGGCTGCATA
>CAUYON010145614.1:0-16885 GCA_963573935.1 Arctocebus calabarensis
TAGTCCCAGCTACTAGGGAGGCTGAGGCAAGAGAATCGCTTAAGCCCAAGAGCTGGAGGTTGCTGTGAGCAGTGTGACGCCACGGCACTCTACCCAGGGCGATAAAAGTGAGACTCTGTCTCTACAAAAAAAAAAAAAAAAGAAAGAGGGCGGCGCCTATGGCTCAGCAAGTAGGGGACCAGCCCCATACACAGAAGGTGGTGGGTTCAAACCTGGCCTCGGCAGAACTGCAAAAACAGAAAAACAGCCGGGCGTTGTGGCGGGCGCCTGTATTCCCAGCTACTCAGGAGGCTGAGGCAAGAGAATCGCCTAAGCCCAGTAGTTGGAGGTTGCTGTGAGCTGTGACGTCCCAGCACTCTACCGAGGCCGATAAAGTGAGACTCTGTCTTTAAAAAAAAAAAAAAGAAAGATGCTCGGTGCCTGTGGCTCAACGGGCTAAGGCGCCAGCCACGCACACCTGAGCTGGCGGGTTCAAATCCAGCCTGGGCCTGCCAAACAACAATGACGGCTGCAACCAAAAAAATGGCCAGGCGTTGTGGCAGGCGCCTGTAGTTCCAGCTACTTGGGAGCTGGAGGCAGGAGACTTGCTTGAGCCCAGGAATTGGAGGTTGCTGTGAGCTGTGATGCCACCGCACTCTATCCAGGGTGACAGCTTGAGGCTCTGTCTCAAAAAAAAAAAAAAGAAAGAAAGAAAGAAAAAGGGCCTGTTGCAGTGGTTCACACATATAACCCTAACACACTGGGAGATTGAAGTGGATGGATTTGTTGAGCTCAGGAGCTCAAGATCAGCCTGAGCTAAAAGATTTCGTCTCTAAAAAACTATTGGGCATTGTGGTGGAAACCTGTAGCCCCAGTTACTTAGGAGGCTGCCCCAAGAGTTTGAGGTTGCTGTGAGCTATGACACCATACAGGGTGACAGAGTTAAGACTCTCTCCAAAAAAAGTAAAAAAAGAAAGGCAGAAAGAAAGAGTCGTTAAAAGGTATATCTGCAGGCTGGGCGCAGTGGCTCACACCTATAATCCTAGCACTCTGGGAGGCCCAGGTGGACGGATTGCCTGAGCTCACAGGTTTGAGACCAGCCTGAATAACAGTGAGACACTGTCTCTAAAAATAGCTGGTGTTGAGGCGGGTGCCTATAGTCCCAGCAATTCGGGAGACTGAGACAAGAAAATTGCTTGAGCCCAGGAATTAGAGGTTGCTGTGAGCTATGATGCTACGACACTCTACCAGGGGTGACAAAATAAGACTCTCTTTAAAAAAAAAAAAAAAAGGTGAGGCTCGGTGCCTGTGGCTCAATGGGCTAGGGCGCCAGCCATGTACACTTGAGCTGGCGGGTTTGAATCCAGCCCGGACTCGCCAAACAACAATGATGGCTGCAACCAAAAAATTGCCAGGCATTGTGGTGGGCGCCTATAGTCTCAGCTACTTGGGAGGTGGAGGCAGGAGACTCACTTGAGCCCAGGAATTGGAGGTTGCTGTGAGCTGTGATGCCACAGCACTCGATCCAGGGTGACAGCTTGAGGCTCCGTCTCAAAAAAAAAAAAAAAAAGGTGTATCTGCACTGATATTCCATTTTTTTCAAAGAAATTTGATAGACTGTTTATCACAGCTCAATTTACAATTGCCAAAATGTGGAAAGAGCCTAAATGTTCACCAACCCAGTAATGGATTAACAAACTGTGGTATATGTACACTATGGAATACTATTCAGGCATTAAAAAAGATGGGGACTCCCACATCCATAATGTTTTTTTTTTTTAACCTCAATATAAAGATTTAAAAAGGGGAAAAAAAAAAGATGAGGACTTTACATCCTTTGTATTAACCTGGATGGAAATGGAACACATTATTCTTAGTAAAGCATCACAAGAATGGAGAAGCATGAATCCTATGTACTCAATTTTGATATGAAGACAATTAATAACCTAGTACATGGTGGGGGATGGGGGAAAGACAGAGCAGAGAGATAGTGAGAAGGAGGATGGGGGAAAGGAAGAGCAGAGAGTGGGAAGGAGGGAGGGGGTGGGAGAAGGAAGAGCAGAGAGAGGAAAGGGAGGAGGAGATGGGGGAGTCACACCTTTGGGGGACAAGACACAAGTATAAGAGGGACTTTAGGGTGGCACCTGTGGCTCAAAGGAGTAAGGCACTGGCCCCATATGCCAGAGGTGGCGGGTTCAAACCCAGCCCTGGCCAAAAAACCACACACACACACACACACAAAATTAGCCGGGCTTGTGGCGGGCGCCTGTAGCCCCAGCTACTTGGGAGGCTGAGGCAAGAGAATTGCCTAAGCCCAGGAGTTGGAGGTTGCTGTGAGCTGTGTGAAGCCATGACACTCTACCCAGGGTGATAAAGTGAGACTCTGTTTCCACAAAAATAAAGAGGTACTTTACCTAACAAATGCAATTAGTATAACCTTGTTTCTTGTACCCTCAATGAATCCCCAACAATTAAAAAAAAGAGAGAGAGTGATTTGAATTGCTGGCACTGAAGGGAAAACATTACAGAAGTCAAGCAAAAGGCAAACACATACAGGCAGTCACTCAGTTACAAACATCCAATTTATGTACAACTTGCTCTTAGGAATGGAAGCCATAACAAGTAATAGGTAAATGTACCTATTTCAATTTTCATACAAATTCAACTTGAAAACAAACTTACAGAACTCATCTTGTTCATAACTCAGGGACTGCCTGTAGTAAGAAACATTGGAGGCAAATAAAAAGTTATGGGCATAAAGGTGAAAATAGGTCTCTGCCAGACTTGATGATTCTGCTAATAATCCTTTAGAAAGAATGCAGAGGGGAAAGGTTATGTTAATTACCTACCAAGATACCCCTTAAGTATTTAATTATGGTGATGGTGCAATTCTTTTTTTTTTTTTGAGACAGAGCCTCAAGCTGTCACCCTGGGTAGAGTGCCGTGGCATCATAGCTCACAGCAACCTCAGGCTCTTGGGCTAAGTGATTGTCTTGCCTCAGCCTCCTAAGTAGCTGGGACCATGGGCACCCAGTACAATACCCGGCTATTTTTTTTTTAATTATTATTTTATTTATTTATTTATTTATTTTTTTGAGACAGAGCCTCAAGCTGTCACCCTGGGTAGAGTGCCGTAGCATCACAGCTCACAGCAACCTCTAATACCTGGGCTCAAGCGAGTCTCCTGCCTCCGCCTCCCAAGTAGCTGGGACTAGAGGCGCCCGCCACAACACCCGGCTATTTGTTGGTTGCAGCCTCATTGTTTGGTAGGCCAGGCTGGATTCAAACCCGCCAGCTCAGGTGTATGTGGCTGGCACCTTAGCCCATTGAGCCACAGGCCCTGAGCTGATGGCGCAATTCTCAAATAAACAATTTCAACTAGTAAGTAAGCCTGAGTTCATGTATTTTCTAGATCTTGTAGTTGAGGATTTCTGATTCTGGATGATTGCATATTTTTATTATTGGAAAATAGCTACTTCCTATAAAGTTGAAAATTGATTCCTGGCAAAGAACATGTTTAACTGATATCAAAGACAATCACTAATAATTTCCTTACTATATAAAGAGCTCCTACTAATCAATACAAAAGGCCTACATTCCAATTTAAACAAATGAGTAAAGATATGAATTAAGAAAATAAAGAATAGCTCTAAAAATAGGAAAAAATGCTTATCTTCTTCATAGAACTATAAAATACCTTCTATCACCTATAAAATAGTAAGAAAATCTGAAAGTTTAATGAAACTGTGCTGGTGAGAATGTGAGAAAATAGTAAACTGATAAAACCTTTCTGGAAGATAATATAGTAATTCCTATCATTTCATTTGAATGAGTTAATTTTGATTCTAGGAACTTATTTTTACTTGCATATGTGCCAAAAAGTATGTGTAAAAAATGAATTCATTACATCACTTTAGTAGCAAAAGGCTAAAAAAATACTCCTAAAAGCCCACTGGTAAAGAACTGATTAAACAAATATGATGCACTTATATAATGGAATATTACAATATGTGGCTACCAAAATGTCAAAGCAGCTCTACAACTCCAATATGGAACAATCTGTAAGATAAAGTAGTAGGTTAAAAATAAAAAAAGACAATGTATAGAATAGTACAATAGTTATTCACATGATTTTTATGAGTATTTGGAAAAGCAATAAGTATCTCTCCCAGGATACACAAGAAATTGGATCTGCCTCTAGGGAGAGGAGCTGAGATTATGGTTTGGAGTAGAAGGGAGGATTATATCTCACTTTCCTACCCTCTGAGCTTCATAAGCATATATTCTTGCAATTAAGAATAAAAGAGCTCAATTTATAAGGCAGCAGCTTCTATAAATGAGGATTCTGCAAATGAGGTTTTGGCTCCCTAGAGTCAAAACTCACTCACTTATTCTTAGCAACTTACCTTTGGCTCTAAAACTTTCAACACTGAAGCCTTTAGAATCCCTTAGGAAAGGTTCAAGTTTCTGAACAGAGAACTAAATAAAGAAAAATATTTTCAGGACAAAAACAAACATTTTGCAGGCTAGTAAATTCATGTAACTTTCTGATGTTTAACAAATATGAAACTAAATATGAATTAATTTTTTTTTTTTTTTCTGAGACAGAGCCTCTATCCAGAGCCTGGATAGAGTGCTGTAGCATCACAGCTCACAGCAACCTCCAATTCCTGGGCTGAAGCGAGTCTCTTGCCTCCGCCTCCCAAGTAGCTGGGACTATAGGTGCCCACCACAACGCCCGGCCATTTTTTGGTTGCAGCCGTCATTGTTGTTTGGCAAGTCCAGGCTGGATTCGAACCTGCCAGCTCAGGTGTATGTGGCTGGTGCCTTCGCCTGTTGAGCCACAGGAGGTGAGTCAATATGATTTAATTTCTATAGCTAAGACTTTTCATATAAAACAAATAGATCAGGGGGGAAAAAAATCTGTGCATTTTGATTTTTGGTTTAGGAAAAAATGACAAATTACTAGCTTATCTAAACTGAGGCAAACACCAGTTCGCAATATAATATACAATATAACTTTAATAGAAACCTCTAAAGTATGAGTCATATATTGATTTAGCATGTAGCTGGACCACAAATGTCCATGATAATTTAGATTATGACCTCTACCCATTTAAAATTCTCATTATCTACTGCCAGTGGGGGGAAAAAAACACTATATTAGGGAAATCTCTGTAAGCAGCATCACCAGTGGGATTAGTAGAAAGCTCAAGTCAGAGAGAAATCAGCGGCTGGCATTAAATCCAGCTTTTCAATTGATCCCACCCAGACAGAAACATCTTTTAATCTTTAGAGGTCCTCACATACTATCAAGGTGTATTAAGGTCACTGTAACAGTTAAAGAATAAATGATTACCCAATCCTAGGAACCTCACCTGGAAACTGGAAAACAGAAGAGAGCCAAGCCGTTTGCTTTCTGCTAAATTGACGCTGATGGACCTGCTGAGCTCTAACACAAGATATTGTCACATTTAAGGAACTGGGTCCTTTCCCAGTTAACAGAGAAACAAAACTGAAAAATCTCCTCCCTCCTGATGCAAATTTAACTTAAGGCAAGAAGAAGCCTTGTCTAATTAAAGAGAGAATTCCAATTCTTCCAGGACCACTGAGGAATGACCTTTTCCCATTTGTGCATCCAAACTTAAAAAACAAAAAAATTGTTGACCAGGTGCCATGGCTCATACCTATAATCCTAGCACTCTGGGAAACCAAGGCAGGTGGATTGCGTGAGCTCAGGAGTTTGAGAACAGCCTGAGCAAGAATGAGACCCCATCTCTACTAACAATAGGAAAAACTAGCAGAGTGTCGTGACAGGCACCTGTAGTCTCTGTTATTTGGGAGGCTGAGACAAAAGGAATGCTTGAGCCCTGCAGTTTGAGGTTGCTGTGAACTTTGATGATACCACAGCACTCAACCCCAGAGTGACAGAGAAAGACTGTCTCAAAAACAAACAAACAAAAAACAAAAAAACCGTTTTAAGAATCTGTATATAACCTTAACATTTTGTTTTGTTAACCAGGGTGGATTAAAAAAAAGAAGAAAAAGGTTATCTTTTCTTTTTTTTTTTTAAGAGACAGAGTCTCAAGCTGTCACCCTAGGTAGAGTGCTGTAGCATCAAAGCTCACAGCAACCTCCAACTCCTGGGCTCAAGCGAGTCTCCTGCCTCCTCCTCCCAAGTAGCTGGGACTACAGGTGCCCGCCACAACGCCCAGCTATTTTTTGATTGCAGCCGTCATTGTTGTTTGGCGGGCCTGGGCTGGATTTGAACCCACCCGCTCAGGTGTATGTGGCTGGCGCCTTAGCCACTTGAGCCACAGGTTCTGAGCCAGGTCACCTTTCTTGATGATTCATGTTCACTATTTGAAAAAAGGATATGGGAACATATGAACATTTTTATAAGACAGGCACTGAAATATGCCTTAACATATTAAATACATTATGCCTTAAACATATTAAATACATTAAGAGTCCGCTTATAAACTCTGTGAGTTCCCTTTTACAAATAAGGAAAGTGAAGCTCAGAGGGGAAATGACTCACTCAAAATCAGAGATTGATGGAGCCAGAATTCAAAGCCAAGTCTGTCACTAAGATACACATTTTTCCCACACTGCATTTCTATAACGGCCTAATAATAACATTAGCAGCTAATATTTGTTAAACGGCTGCTATGTAAAAGCATTTGATTAAATGGTTTGTATACCTAGTGCCTCACGCCTGTAATCCTAACACTCTGGGAGGCCAAGGCAGGTGGACTGCCAGACTGCCTAAGCTCACCGGTTTGAGACTAGCCTAAGAGACCCCACCTCTAAAAATAGCTGGGAGTTGTGAAGGGCCCCTGTGATCCCAGGTACTTTAGAGGCTGAGGCAAGAGAATCACTTGAACCCAAGAATTTGAGGTTGCTGTGAGCTACAATCCCCCAGCATTCTTTCAAGGATGACAAAGTGAAACTTTGTCTCAAGGAAAAAAAAGTATGCATACCTCATTAAACTCTGAGGCAAGTATCTTAATTATGTTTTATTTATATTTATTGACTTTTTTTTTTTGGAGACAGAGTCTCAAGCTGTCACCCTGGGTAGAGTGCTGTGCTGTCACAGCTCACAGCAACCTCAAACTCTTGGGCTTAAAAGGTTCTCTTCCCTCAGCCTCCCAAGTAGCTGAACTACAGGTGCCTGCCACAACACCCAGGTTTTGTTGTAGCTGTCATTGTTTGGCCAGCCCAGGCTGGATTAAAACCCACCAGCTCCAATGCATGTGGCTGGCACCCCACCCGCTTGAGACAGAATCTCAAGCTGAGTAGAGTGCAATGAAATCATAGCTCACAGCAACCTCCAACTCTTTGGCTCAAGTGATCCTCTTGTCTCAGTTTTTCTGTTTTTAGTTGAGACAAGGTCTCGCTTTTTGCTCAGGCTGGTCTCGAACCCGTGAGCTCAAGCTAGCCACCTGCCTCAGCCTCCCAGAGTGCGAGGATTACAGGTGTGAGGAACTGTGCCTGGCCTGTTTTATTGTTTATTTATTTATTTTTTTTCTGAGACAGAGTCTCACTTTGTCACTCTTGGTAGAATGCTGTGGCGTCACAGCTCACAGCAATCTCCAGCTCTTGAGCTTAGGGGATTCTCTTGCCTCAGCCTCTCAAGTAGCTAGGACTACAGGCGCCTGCCACAACACCTGGCTACTTTCTTCTTCTTCTTTTTTTTTTTTTTGTTGTTGTTGTTCCAGTTTGGCTGGGGCCGGGTTTGAACCCACCACCCTCAGTATGCATTATTACCTTTTTTTTTGAGACAGAGCCTCAAGCTGTCACCCTGGGTAGAGTGCCATGGCATCTACGCCACAACGTCCGGCTATTTTTTGGTTGCAGCTGTCATTGTTGTTTTGACGGGCCCAGGCTGGATTCAAAACTGCCAGCTCAGGTGTATGTGGCTAGCTTGAGCCACAGGCGCCAAGCCTTATTATTTTTTTTTAAGATAAAATCACGCTTTCTCATCTAGGCTAGAGTGCTATGGAATCGTTATGGCTCACTGCAACCTCAAAATCCTGGGTTCAAGAGATCCTCCTGCTTCAATCTCCCAAATAGATAGGATTACAGGCTTGTATCACTATGCCTGGCTAATTTTTAATTTTTTTGTAGAGACAGTCTTGCAATGTTGCTAAGGCTATCTTACTTCTATTTTGATGATAAAAGGCATAAAAGCTATATGGTAACAGGTAATTTGCCCAAGGTCACAAAGTGAATTATTAGACTAAATTGGGTATTTTACATAATTATGCCACTGGATCCTCAAGTAAGATTTAGCTGCTTTTTCAATTATGCCCATTTAAAAACAATTATATGGCAAAGGAAGTTTGTTTTGGGAATTATAAGAGCTACATGTCTCTCCCTGCCCTCTCCCACAGCTGGCTGTTTTTTTTTTTGAGACAGAGCCTCAAGCTGTCACCCTGGATAGAGTGCCATGGCATCACACCTCACAGCAACCTCCAATTCTGGGGCTCAAGCGAGTCTCCTGCCTCCACCTCCCAAGTAGCTGGGACTACAGGCACCCGCCACAACGCCCAGCCATTTTTTGGTTATAGCTGTCATTGTTTGACAGGTCCAGGCTGGATTCGAACCTGCCAGCTCAGGTGTACGTGGCTGGGGTCTTAGCCCGTTGAGCCACAGGCGCCGAGCCCAGCTGGCTGTTTTTAAAGTTCTCTTGTCTCCTCTCTTAATTATTATCAACACCATTAGTAAAGAAAAATACGATAGGCAGGGTGAAGTGGCTCATGCCTGTAATCCCAGCAATCTGGAAGGCTGAGGTGGGCAGATCACCTCAGCTCACAAGTTCGAGACCAGCTTGAGCCAGAGCAAGACCTCATCTCTAAAAATAGCAGGGTATTGTAGCAGGTACCTGTAGTCCTAGCTATTACAGAGTCTGAGGCAAGAGAATCACTTGAGCCCAAGAGTTTGAGGTTGCTGTGAGCTATGACACCATAGCACTCTACTGAGGCTGACAAAGTGAGACTCTGCCTCCTACCCACCCCAAAATAGAAAAACAGGATACTTTCTGCCTTATAACCAAGGAACCTGGCAGGTAGCCAAGAATACCCAGGTGATAACCAATCTTATTTCATTGGTGAATTTTTTGTTATATAGAATTTTAAGTCTAAATGCTCCGGCATAGAGGGGAGGGGAAGGCTAATCTTGGGGAAGCACTGTTTCCTTAGCACATCTAGGGAGTAAAGTGCATGGGCATTATGGCAGCAATTTTTCTGATGTGCCAAGTGGCTGGGGTTTTTTTTTTTTAATGTTTTAATGTTTTTTATTTATTATTATTATTATTTTTTTTTCTTGAGACAGAGCCTCAAGCTGTCACCCTGGGTAGAGGGCTGTGGCATCACAGCTCACAGCAACCTCCAATTCCTGGGCTCAAGCAAGTCTCCTGCCTCCGCCTCCCAAGTAGCTGGGACTACAGGTGCCCGCCACAACACTGGCCATTTTTTGGTTGCAGCTGTCATTGTTGTTTGGCAGGCCCAGGCTGGATTCGAACCCGCCAGCTCAGGTGTATGTGGCTGGCACCTTAGCCTGTTGAGCCATAGGCACCAAGCCTTATTTTTTTTTTTTTTTTTTGACAGAGCCTCAAGCTGTCACCCTGGATAGAGTGCTGTGGCATCACAGCTCACAGCAACCTCCAATTCCGGGGCTCAAGCGAGTCTCCTGCCTCCACCTCCCAAGTAGCTGGGATTACAGTCGCCCGACATAACGCCTGGCCATTTTTTGGTTGCAGCCGTCATTGTTGTTTGGCGGACCCGGGCTGTATTCAAACCTGCCAGCTCAGGTGTACATGGCTGGCGCCTTAGCCTGTTGAGCCACAGGCACCGAGCCTCCAAGTGGCTGTTTTTAACTAGTTGTCCTTCTACGCATCAGACTATGTGGAAGTAAGATAATACCTTAAGAGTAATCGCAATAGTTTAACATTTGAAGGCTATGTGTCAAGTACTACATTATATATCAACTCACTTAATCTGCATACAACCCTATAAGATAAATACTATTTCACCCCCTTAGGGTAAAGGTTAGGTAATCTCTGCTCAAGAGCACACCACCAGGGCCTGGCACTCTGGGAAGCTCAAATGGGAGGATCCCTTGAGCTCGGGAGTTGGAGACCAGCTTAAGCAAGAGCAAAACCCTTAATTAAAAATACAAAAATTAGGCTCAGTGCCTGTGGCTCAACGGGCTAAGGCGCCAGCCACTTACACCTGAGCTGGCAGGTTCGAATCCAGCCCGGGCCTGCCAAACAATGACGGTTGCAACCAAAAAACAGTGGGGTATTGTGGCGGGTGCGTGGGAGGCGGAGGCAGGAGACTCGCTTGAGCCCAGAATTGGAGGTTGCTGGGAGCTGTAATGCCACAGCACTCTATCCAGGGTGACAGCTTGAGGCTCTGTCTCAAAAAAAACAAAACAAAAACAAAAATTAGCGGTGCCCTGTGGCTGGCACCTATAGTTCCAGCTATTCAGGAGGCTGAGGCAGGAGGATCCCTTGAAACCAGTTTGAAGTTGTTGTGAGCAGGGCGGCGCCTGTGGTTCAGTGGGTAGGGCACTGGCCCCATGTACTGAGGGTGGTGGGTTCAAAACTCACCCTGGACAAAACTGTAACAAAAGAAAAAAAAAAAGAAGTTGTTATGAGCAAGGTTGAGGATATAGCACTCTAGCCTGAACAACTGAGTGAGATGCTGTTCCCCTAACACACAAAAAAAGCATACAGCTAGTATGCTCTTCCTGAATGTCCACATTACATCTTATACTATGATGCTTACTGATACTGAGTTACTGTTGTAAATTCAGACAGAATGACACAAATCACATTCAAACACAGCATCCTGAGATCCTAGGTTTTCACTTTAGATGTGTCTATGTGCATCTTCCCTCTGAGGTATTTCCAGTTATAAAGGCTAACATCAGATTATCAAACCAAGCACCTTCTGTTTCACTTTAGGGTATGAGGCAGAAAGCCACAAGAATTTTTTTTTTTTTTTGAGACAGAATCTCACTATGTTGCCCTCAGTAGAGTGCCATAGCGTCACAGCTCACAGCAACTTCCAGCTCTTGGGCATAGGCGATTCTCTTGCCTCAGCCTCCCAAGTAGCTGGAACTATAGGCACCCGCCACAATGCCTGGCTATTTTTTGTTGCAGCTGTCCTTGTTTATCTAGCCTGGGCCAGGCTCAAACCCACCACCCTCAGTGTGCCTAGATCTGTAATCACCGAGCCCCAGCTATTTTTTTGTTGCAGTTGTCATTATTGTTTAGCTGGCTGGGGCTGGGTTCCAACCCACCAGCCTATGGCCAGAGCCATAACTGCTGTGCTCTGAGTGCCAAGCCACAAGAATTTTTTTGTTTGTTTGAGACAGAGCCTCAAGCTATCACCCTTGATAGAGTGGCATCACAGCTCACAGCAACCTCCAATTCCTGGGCTCAAACGAGTCTCTGGCCTCTGCCTCCCAAGTATCTGGGACTACACGCGCTCGCCACAACGCCCAGCCATTTTCTGGTTGCGGCCATCATTGTTTGGCGGGCCCGGGCTGGATTTGAACCCGCCAGCTCAGGTGTACATAGCTGGTGCCTTAGCCTGTTGAGCCATAGGCACCGAGCCCTCAAGAAGAATTTTTGATTTTTTTTTTTTGGTAGAGACAGAGTCTCACTTTATCGCCCTCGGTAGAGTGCCGTGGCGCCACATTGCTCACAGCAACCTCCAACTCCCAGGCTGAGGCGATTCTTCTGCCTCAGCCTCCAGAGTAGCTGGGACTACAGGCGCCTGCCACAACGCATGACTCTTTGTTGCAGTTTGTCCGGGGCCAGGTTTGAACCTGCCACTCTTGCAATTATGGGGCTGGCGCCCTAACCACTGAGCCATGGGCGCCCTCCCACAAAAATTTTTGTTCTTTTTCTAGGCGGCGTCTCACTCTGTCACTCTGGGTACAGTGCTGTGGCATCATTATAGCTCACAGCAACCTCAAACTTAGGGCTGGAGCAATCTCTTGCCTCAGCCTCTCAAGTAGCTGAGACTACAGACATGCACCACTACACCCAGCTTGTTTTTCTATTTTTTGTAGTGACCAGATCTGGCTCTTGCTCAGGCTGGTCTTGAACTCCTGAGTTTAAGCAATCCACCCACTTTGGCTTTGCAGAGTGCTAGGAATACAGGTGTGAGCCACTGCATCTGGCCAGAAAGGAATTTTTTTTTTTTTTTTTTGAGACAGAGCCTCAAGCTGTCACCCTGGATAGAATGCTGTGACATCACAGCTCACAGCAACCTCCAATTCCTGGGCTCAAGCGAGTCTCTTGCCTCCGCCTCCCAAGTAGCTGGGACTATGGGCGCCCGCCACAACGCCCGGCCAATTTTTTTTTTTTGGTTGCAGCCGTCATTGTTGTTTGGCAGGCCCGGCCTGGATTCGAACCCGTCAGCTCAGGTGTACGTGGCTTGCGCCTTAGCCCGTTGAGCCACAGGCGCCGAGCCTTTTTTTTTTTGAGACAGTCTCACTTTATCACCCTTGGCACAGTGCATGGCATCACAGCTCACAACAACCTTAAACTCTTGGGCTCAAGCAATCCTCTTGTCTCAGCCTCCCAAGTAGAAAGACTACAGGAGGCCACCACAATGCCTGGCTATTTTTTAGAGATGGAGTCTCTCTCAGGCTCAGGATGGTCTCGAACCTGTGAGTTCAGGCAATCCACCCACCTTGGCCTCCCTGAGTGCTAGGATTACAAGTGTGAGCCACCTCGCTCAGCCTAGGAAGGGATTTTTTTAATGTCTCTCATGCTTGCAGAACAATTAGAAATCAGAATTTGTTCGTGGCAGCTAACCATATGATCTAAACAGCAATAATACTGAACACTTACTAGAAGTTTGACAACAGCACTTATAAATGTAGAATATCCCCACAAGGTAGATAGTTTTGTCTCCATTTTACAGATAAGGAAACTGAGGCTCAAAGAGGCAAAGTAATTTGCTCAAAGTGACATCTATTCTGCACACTTACTGCCATACCTGACTGCCTTTTATTTGAGCTGGACCCTCACTGTCTTATATAATAGCACCCCACCTGTGATGCCCTGGTGAATGGGATGCAATGACTTCCGCCGGTTCGTTTCTTTCATACTTGATCGCCGCCAGGATTGCCTCCTGTCTTGATGATGGGTAGATTGCTCTTGTGGAGACAAATGAAGGGACCTTGACTGAAGTCCTTCCTGGTGGCTGGGATCACAACTTCTCCCTTTTGTGAAGCTAGAGTCAAGGTAAATTCTTTCCTTTGAAACACCTTCAGTCATCTCCGGGTAGGCAGATGATTTAGTATACACTTCCACAGAGCTGAGACTTGATTCCAGTTGATGATCATGAGTCTTAGACATCACTGGTTGTTCTAGCATTTATTATAAAAAAGTCAAAATACAAAATTCAAACTCACCACAACTAAGTATCCGTGCAAAAAGGTGGAAAAAGAAAGTGAAAACGTATGCCCCCAGATCATGGAAACACTGAAGAAGCATTTCTACAAATACATGACTATGTAATTCCAAATCCATCAGGAGTCAAGAAAAGATCTGAATATAGCTCAGAAGTCTAAATCCAAGGCAAGAGATACTGAATTTCACTACAATACATACCTTCCATAATCTCTGATCTAGTCACTGATGTCATCTTGGGTGGGGAACTCTGAAAAGAGGAAAATGAGGTGATCTGTTCTTCACATTTTAGCTCCACTCTCAGTGGAATAGCACCCACCATAGGCCTTGTGCTTTCCAGCCTCTCTGAAGTGCCCTCACTCACCTCCTCCACAAAGAATACCTGTTAGGAGTGGTCGGTCACTGTCCTTATGATTGTATCATACAGACTGAAGTCTGGATAATAACAGTAACAACTGACACTAGTTAAGAGTTTACTATATGCCAAGACCTGTGCTATGCAAGCATCTTACTAGCATCATCAGCCCCCCACCTGATCCTTTCCACAACTCCATAAATACTACTAACTGAAAGGTGGTTTTAATAATAACATGTCTAACAAGAAAATAAACTATCAAACAGAAAACAAGAGAAACAAGTTCACAGTACAACTACTCTTTTTTTAATGAAAACACCTGTGACCTAACTCCTTATCACTAAGAGTTGACAGCCTCGAAATGGTCCCTGAGCAGACAGGAGTGTGAGCTATCCGTTTCTCCAGTACCAGATCCCTTTTGCTATAAAAAAGGAACTAATTTCTGTTATCAATCTGTTATATGAGAAAAGAAATCCAACGCAGTAGCTTCATGCCCACTTTTGTTAACAATACTGTAAAGCAAACAAAGAGGGGGAGGCACACTGTTGCCCTTTAAAAACACTAGCTGCTCTTCCTGAACCGCCCCACACTTTCTCCCTTCTTACCATGGATCTTTCTCAATCTTTCTGTATCTCTTTCTTTCTTGGGAAAATAAACTTTTTTTTCCCTTTTCTTTCTTTTTTTTTTTTTTTGAGACAGTCTCAAGCTGTCACCCTCAGTAGAGTGCCTTAACGTCACAGCTCACAGCAACCTCCCACTCCTCGGCTTAGACAATTCTGTTGCCTCAGCCTCCCAATTTTTTGCTTGCAGTTGTCTTTGTTGTTCAGCAGGCCCAGGCGGGGCTCGAACCCTCCAGCCTTGATGCATGTGGCCGGCGCCCCACTCAGTGAGCTACTGGCGCTAAGCCAATTTTGAGAATTCTTTTTCCGTCCGCAGGGGGCACCTAATAAGTTCCTACCCTTTCACTAGCTCCCTTTTGCAGATAGGGAAACTGAGGTTCAAAGGGGCAAAAAGCCTGGCCCAAGACTGTTACTCTGCCAGCCTGGGGGCAGAAGCGAATTCGAGTCCAGGCTTGTACCTGCAACCTCTGCCAGGGCCTTAACCACTGTTCTGGAGCCTAGTCCGCTGCCTCTGCAGACAGGCCCCTAACGAGGAGCGTGGCTCTCCCTCGGGTTTTACTTCACCTGGGAGGTCTCCCAGTATCCCCGAGTGTCCGCTGTCAGGGGCAGTGGGAGCCGCGATTCAGGCTGGGCCCAAGGGGTAAGACGCCAGAGGCCGGTGCGGGGCAGGGCAGGGCCATATTAAGGGAGAAGTCTGAGACTTCCTGACCTCAGAGCGACGCCTGTGCAGTCCCGGACACAGATCACTCTCCGCGGCCTCCGTGGGCCCCTTACGGTACCGCGGTGGGTCCTCCTCACGGCAGGTAGGGTGTGCGGTCCGCCACCTTCACCCGGGTCGCCTGGTCCAAAACTCCCGCCAACCCAGGGCGCATGCGCGGCCTCCGTCTTTCGGGCACGCGCACGCAGTATGCCCGCCTCCAGCGATGCGCATGCATACGCCAGGTTCACGGATCTTGCTGGCTCCGCCTCTCTGAGTCCTTTGCGGTCCCAATGGCTATGTCACCGCCTTTCCCGCTACTCCCTTCGCCATAATTATCGAGTCCCCAAAGCCCATCTAAGACGAGGAAACAGCCAGCGAGATACTCGCTGAAGGAATATAGCGCTTCAGAGGGCATCTAATATCCTGCCTGTCACTAAAGGTTCCCCCCTCCCTTTATCTTCCTAGCTCCAAAACTGTGTGGCCGGTGACTCCTCCCAGGGTGGATTGGACCTCGGAGTTCAGTTTGCCTCAGCCTATACCATTCCTGCGGTTTAGGACTTCGTGTCTTTTTGCGGCGCTTTCAATTCACAACAAAGTTCAAGAACTTTCCTTTCCAGGAGCCTCATACAGTCCACCCTATCCTCAAACTTACTTAAGCCGTTTACTCTCCTTGGGAAGCCCTTCCCTGCTTTTCCTACCCAAATTCTGCAATTTTAAGCCTTACCTAACAAATCATCTCTTTCAGAGCCTCCTCTGTGGCTCCAGGCTGAAAACCAGGTGTCCTTTCTGTCCTCCGTGGAAGCCGTGCCTGTTCCACGATCCCTTTGGGACTGAGGGGTCTCCAGACAGCAGGGCTGCTTCCTCAGCACCTAACTTGGCGCCACCAAAATCTCCCTTTGGATTTGCCCAGTCTTTTCTTTCAGATCTGAAACCTCCAAATGCTAAGTGCAGCTACAAAGTCTGAAAGAGGGGTTATGGAGAGGCAGGTGGAGCTGACTGTAGTAATTCTTCCATAGCAATTATGGTGCTTGGAAAAGTTTTCTGAAGGGAGGCTGAAAATTGCCTTCCTGAAATTTCCACCCTGTGGTTCTAACTCTGCTAGCTCTAACAGCCATCTGAACGCAGAAATTTCCCCTGGGACTCAGAGATATGCTTGCCCTCCTCCTAAACTCTTCATTTGTTAATGTCCCCAAAACAGAACTCATTGTTCTCAACTAGGGCTGGCCATGCTGGGGCACACTAAGATTATTACTTAATGGAATCCAGACCTAATAAATCCTCTATGCCCTTTCCCTGCTTTGATTTCTCCTGTGGCTACCTCCTGTCCACAAGATGTATAAAATATATTCCCTTTAAGGCACTGTGTGATTTGACCCAGCCTCTTCCTTGAGCTCCCCACTTCTGCTCTGCTGTCTTAAGAGGCTTTTAAACTTGCTAGTCCTTCTCCCTGGAACTACTTCCCCTGAATCTCCTGCCTACAACACATCACCATCCCCTTCACCTGGTCAATAAATATCTCTAGCTTAGGTGTCAGTTCAGATGAAGCCTTTACTGATTTCCTTTGAGTTTCCCTGAGTATCCCTGGGCTTCCCACTGCCATTGACTTTTTTTTTTTTTTTTTTTTGTAGAGACAGAGTCTCACTTGTATCGCCCTGGGTAGAGTGCCGTGGCGTCACACTGCTCACAGCAACCTCCAGTTCTTGGGCTTAAGCGATTCTCTTGCCTCAGCCTCCCTAGTAGCTGGGACTACAGGTGCCCGCCACAGCGCCCGGCTATTTTTTTGTTTTGCAGTT
>CAUYON010145617.1:0-14636 GCA_963573935.1 Arctocebus calabarensis
TGTCTTTATATAGTGATCAAGAAAATGCCATGAAGGCTATCTGTAACAGTACGATCAAAATATTTCTGAATGTATATGAATCATGCCCTATGATTGCACCAATGTATATAATTATGATTCAATAAAATTATTTAAAAAAAAAGAAAGAAACATAAAGGTGTTTCAGATTTCTAGATCTTACTGGATTCTCTGTGTTAGAAAGAATCATCTCTGTTTCTGAAGGTATGTTTTTTTCTGAATTATGCTTTCTGGGCCTAGGAACCAAAAATGAACATTGGTAATAATCCAGATGATCTGCCATTCTCATTAATTTTGAATTTTAAAAGTTACCAGTTACTTTTAAAAATTTTTCTGAGGTGTTTACTTTCAAGAAACTCTGGCAAAGTCATTTCATCCCAATATGGTAAATACCGTGATAAGATTGTGGTTAGATAATATTCATATTTCTTTTGTATCAAGTTGATTTAATCAATCAGAATGACTGGTAGAAAATAAAGACAAAAAGTTTGATAATAAAATCAAAGAGAAGCATGTCAAAATTTGTAATCCTCTTCTACAGACCTGACTCAGAATAAAAATAGTTATCTCCCAGAAATAGTTTCAGATGAGAAATTTGGGAAATTTTGAAATAAACTATTTTTGGCATTTATTTTAGTCTTTGTCTAGTGTACTCTAAATTTATTATAGACAGATCACCCTTGACTAAATTCCCAAATGAATAAACTAAGGAAGAGAAAAATTTGATTTGCTTGGGTACAAATAATAGTTTATTTTACATCTACCTCAAGCCATTTTACTTACTACTCTAAAATAAAGCTTGCCTTCACATACTCCTAACAAGACATGAAAGATAAAAGCCAAAAGAAGGGAAAATAGTAGGTTTTTAGGAAGATGTCAAAGAGAAATTAAAAATAGATATATAGCTTGTCAAAGAAAATGTTCAAAGGTGTAGATTTAGAATGCATTCATAGAGAGAAAATAACTTGAATAATCCTGAAGGCTCACTTAATGCAGATGTGAGGCAGAAGACAATTGTCATAGGTAATAAAAAATGCAACAATTGTGATAGGTAAACAAACATAGAAAAAGAAAGAAGAGGGCAACAAAACTGAGAATTCCATAGGTAAACAGCTGTTTAAAGAGCAAAGGACTTTTATCATGGCATTGGTCTTTGAAAGGTATTGTTTTAACCAAAGACAATATCATGAAATGGAAATTCTACACATTCTTAAATAAGGAGACCATATCTTTACTCATTTATTTGTTCCATTATTTACTCAGTAAACTTTTATTGGCTACCAAAATGTGCCAATGACTGCAATAAATGCACCAGAAACAAAGTCAGTGAAAAGCTTTCTTTAGTCACAAGGAGCACACAGGCACATGAACAGAAAATTATGATGCATTATTTATATTCAGGGCTGAAAAATGTTCAGACAATTAAGGAAGCAGTAAATGTATAGATGAGTGTGTATGTGTTAAGAAAAAAAAAAGTCCTGGACCAAATGAAGAAAATTTCCCTAAATAAAGGGAGAAGGGAAAGGTGTTTCGTGAAAAGTAAGTAGTGATCGCAAGTTCATAAGCATGGCAACATAGATTATGAAAAGCTTTAAAAAGTTCGGGGTTGTTGGAACCTAAAAAAGTAAGGTGAAGAGGTAACCTAGAGAGATATTAATCTATTGCACACTTCGTGTGACCTATGAACAGATGTAGAATTTGTCCTGCATGAGATCTTTATAGGAATTTAAATAGACCAAGATTCATCGTATTGTAATTGAGCTGTATATGAAGAATGTTTTTGAAGAGGGCAAGAGTGAAGGCAGGAGACTTGTTACATGGCTTTTGTAATCCAAGAAAAACATATCAAAGCAACAGTGGCTGCAGCAACAGCAGTAATAGGAGAGGTGGCGGTGATGGTAATGGTGGTGATTGTGTTGATGGTAGCAGTGGTAATAGTGGTAAGTATTGAGGGAAATCAGACTGGGAAATAATTAGGAGATTAAAAAGATGTGTGATAAATTCAATGCAATCCAAAATCCCAGCAAGCTAATTTACAGATACTGACAAATCAATTATAAAAGTTTGTATGGGCTCAGCGCCTGTGGCTCAACGGGCTAAGGCGCCAGCCACGTACACCTGAGCTGGTGGGTTCGAATCTAGCCTCGGCCTGCCAAAAAAACAATGGTGGCTGCAACCAAAAAATGGCCAGGCATTGCGGCGGGCACCTGTAGTCCCAGCTACTTGGGAGGCAGAGGCAGGAGACTTGCTTTAGCCCAGGAATTGGAGGCTGCCGTGAGCTGTGATGCCACAGCACTCTATCCAGGGTGACAGGTTGAGGCTCTGTCTCAAAAAAAAAAAAAAAGTTTGTATGAAAAGGCAAAAGATCCAGAATAGCCAATACATTTAAGAATAGCAAAGTTAGGAGACTGACCCTATCCAACATCAAGACCAACTGCCAAGCTGCAGCCATCACAATAGTTGGTCATGGTGAAATAGCATCCATGTAGCATCCATGTAGAACAGAGACCCCAGAAATACAGCCACACAAATAGAGTCAACTGATCTTTCACTAAAGAAGAAAGGCAATTCATGGAGAATGAATAGTGTTTTCAACAAATAGTACGTTAGCATTTGGATATCCGTATGAACATGTAAAAGGAATTTGAAACCAGAACCTCTTAACTACTTTCCACCATTATCTTGCCACAGTCACTACCCACATAGCAAATAGCTGATTTCAGTTTTCCACACAGAAACCATAGACCTGTTTGTGAAATGTGAGTTGCATAAAAGTATAAGTCATTCTTCTTTTCAAAATGATCCTAGATTTTTTCCATTATTTCCAGGGCAAAATTCAAAATTATTTTTGCCATTGTAGTACAGATTACTACAATTTCCCTTCCTATTTTAGAAGGGAACTATCCCTTCTAATTCTTCTATATTGACAGAGATTTCAGCTAATAACATTGAAATGCAGTTAACGGTTACATTTCTCACCTCTCTTGGGCATAATTTTGGATATGTGGTTGGATTCTGGTTACACTAATAAAAGGGATATTTTTAACCCTTTGGTCATGCTTTCCAAGTAAAAGACATTTGCTTTTTCTTTCTTCTTTCCATGTCATCACTAGTTGCAGTACAGCTGTGTTCTAAGATAATAAAATATCCACCCTGGATGCAATTTCGGAAGCACTGAGTTTAAGATTACAAAGCAAAAATACCACATGTCCTTGCACCCTGCATCATGGAACTAGAACATCATTTCTGGAGGACTCAAACTGAAACTTTGAAAGGGGAGACAAACTAATTTTATTCTGTTCAAGCTACTGTTAATTTTTTTCCATGTAGCAGCAGGAAATTCCATCCTAACCTGTGCAGCACCCAAAGCTTCCTAGTGTTTCCCTCTCCACCTGTCTGCATGAACCTCGTGCAACCTTCTTTTTGCTCCCTCAGCCTCAGCCTACTTGGCTCCTTACTATCTCTAGGATATGTAAGCATATGTCAAGTCCAGGGGCTTTTAAAAATCACTATTTTATTTATCTACAAAGATAACCCAAATACCTGGTTATCTTTTTCATTTTCATCAGATCCTTTTAAAGCATGCCTTGTGAGATGGCACCATCTATCACGCTCCGTCTCCCACCCCTGCTTTATCCTTCTATACAGAAATCATTACCATCTGACAAAATATATTGAACTATTTACTTGTATATTGTGTCATTTAGGACCTTGAAACAGAGTCTTTAATTCTCCATTTTATAACTTGTATCCAGAATATTGTCAGGTACACAGAGAGAACGCCATAGAGATTTGTTGAATGACTGAATAAATAAATGAAAGAATATTGTGTCATCAAGAGAGGTTGTGTAGAGAGAGAAGAGCTGAGAGCTGAGCTGAATGTCCTTACATCTAAGGGAGACAAGGAGCAAGAGACCTTAAAAAGGGGACATGATGTGGCATTGGCAGACAAACAAGAGGTAATCAAGACAAGGTGGTGGGTGGTGCCTGTAGCTCAAGGAGTAGGGTGCCGGCCCCATATGCTGGAGATGGTGGGTTCAAACCTGGCCTGGGCCAGAAACTGTAAAAAAAAAAAAAGACAGGGTGGCATCTGGAAAATCCAGAAAGTCAGAGCTCCTTGGAGGAAGAATACATGAAATGCAGGACAGAGAGAGAGAGAGACATTCAGAAAGATATTGGTTCCAAAGTGGTCAATTGATTTTAGAAATCAGAGGCCTGTTGAGGACAATGGTTATGGTACGGTAGTAAAAGTAGAGGGCATTTTGCAATGGCTTGAGAGTTACATAAAGCTGAAATTTTTAGGACAAATGTAAGCTACTATTTTAAGGAGTCAAAAAAGAAAGAAAATGAAAAAAAAAACAGAATGAGCAATGACCTTTATGAAGTACGGAGGATGTTGTCAAAGTGACATTTGTCAACCCCAGATTGAAAGGAAGAGTAACAACCCACTTGTTGAGACTAACAAAAAATAAGGGAAGAGATGAGTGTAGTACAGTGTAGTATAGTATACAGAGGGTGCCAAAAATGTACATACATTTTGAGAAAGGAAAAATTGTATTCATTAAGTCATATTCGGCTTCCACAATTGCAAGAGGTGCTCAAATACAACATGTATTCATCTCCTGTTATCAGTGTACATCGAGTATTACAACTTTAATATATTTTTTCCTTTCTTAAAATGTACATATATTTTTGGTAACTTCTCTATTTTGGCAAGATGGGAATTCAAGACTAAAAAAAAAAAGATTAGTACGTGGAAAGCTTAAGGGCATGAGTTTTTAAGAGAACTATGAACTATAATTTGTAGTTCTGAATTATAATTTCCAAGAGTGGTTGAGAGAAATTTGTGGAGTGTTTGGCCAAGAATTAACAAAGGTTTGCAGTCAGCCCTAGAAACTTACATGAAATTAAAACCTCTACTTCCAATTTTTCTCCAAAAGGAAGAAGCTGGTGCCCCCAGATTATGATAAGATATTCTGAAATACTGATTTCCTACATTTAATAAGTTAGTTGCTCAATCCGTGCGTTATTCATAAACCCTCTCATAAAACACAGGCAGCCGGACACTGTGGTTGATGGGTAGTATTTACCTTAAAGTTTATGCTCTAAATGAAACATTTCATACTTTTTAGGTCTATTAAACCAGACCAATTATTCAAGCTTTCTTTAAACATAAGTTCTCTCATTTAAACATTCATAGCATCACCTAATTGGGTTGTTGTAACAATGTACTAAGTAATATCAGTAATGCTTACTAAATGTTGTCTGTTATCATTATCACCATATTCATTATTATAAATATTAATTAAGGCTGTAAAGGTGATTATTTCTTTTTCACACAGGCACAGCCAAATATATTACAATATATTATACATATTACATATTATACATTGTAATAATATAACATAGGATTGCTTGCATAAACATAAAATCTAGATCTCCATCTCCATTCCATAAATTTTGTAATGATAATATCCTCTGGCCTAGGATCCCTAATTCTGAGTAATCAGCATTGATGAACCATTTGCTGTGAGCTGGTAGACCTCTCTCTTTGCACCTTGTTGGGTATAGAAAGAGGAGAAAAAATGCAATGTTCTTTTTTTAAGTTCTCAAGCACTACAGAGATTTAACAGGAGGAGGCTGCTTCCATGCTCTGATTCATTTTATCCACATTATTTCCTCTTGCATTAACTTTACTATCATCACCCTGGGTCTACTGTCCACTCATCTAATAAAAAGAATTAAGAAGCTAATTAGGTGAGCATCTCACTGATGTCCAAGACCAGCTTCATTATCCCAATTAGGGTTTGAATTATCAATTTGCTGCATAACTTATAGTTTCAGAGGCACTGTGCACTATAATATGTCAAAATTTAATTACAACACAGGCTATTAAAAATGCTCATAAAATCCTATGTGGTTAAATAATAATAAAATATTTTGAGATGTAACTGTTATAAAGCCCTTAGCGCTAATTTTTAACATTGCCAACACAGCAGAATCACTGAGATTTGGGTAGGACGGTCCAAATGATGCAAAATAGTTTTCCAAATTTTTTGTTGTAATCTCTTTCCTCAAATACCTCTGGTTTCTTATATTTATTCTGATGATAAAGTCATGATCAGAAAGGAGAGAACAAAGTCACATGCTCCATGCATAGTTCTGAGATGTAATTATACCTCGAAGAGTTGAAAAAGCTCTTTTGCATAAAACTTAATTTATCTTTGAAAAAAATCTCCTGGAAAATAAAAAATATATATATGTTTGCAAAAAACAGATGTTCTACATCGTTCTCTGTAAACAATGCTGTGAGGTAGGAGTATACTTGTTTTTTGTAGTGGGATGATGTAAATGCTTTTGCTTAAACCAGATGTAGCAAATTTATTTTGTTTCTTATACCACCAATGAATTGTCACTCCCAGACACAGATGCAACTATAGATATGGAGACAGATAATTTTGGGTAATATCTCTGAGTGCTGTGAAGGTCCAGCCTGGCAAAGAAGGCTAGGGGTGTTGTATGAAATTCAGACCTATCTGAGGAGCAGCTGGTCCGGAGCTGTTTGCATATTGAACAGGAAATTAACTCTTTTATTTTTTTATTCCTTCTTTTATTTTGCCTTGAGAATGCAATATAATGTGTTAGAAAAGACATGTCCCAAATTTTTAAAAACATATTTCTTTGACCTAGCGATTACATTTTTAGGAAAGAAAATCAACTCTTTGATACCTGACACAAAGCTAAGGTCAACCTGAATTATGCTATTGGATTATTTATCAAACATTACACTTGGCATCATATTTTTTGAATAATTTATCTTTAGGTTGCCAAAGGTTTAATCAAATTAAACTGATTTGAGTAAACAACAATACTTCATTAGCCATCGTTAGTACTAAAGATACCAATGAAATATGAACATTTCCCTTCTATTGGTTATAGTCAATGTGGCAAGACTTTCCACCTAGTTTTGACAAACATCGGGCTCCAAACACATGAAGGGGAAAAAATAAATCATTTTTTAATGGCCATCTTTAAGGAAGTCTTAGATACTTGGAAACGGAAGATGAGTTGAAAGTGTTATTTAAAGTAATAAAAATGCGATGCATTTATTAAAGCAAGTATTATGTCAATATGGGAGATAGAAATTATCACTATTCGTTATTATAAAAGGCAAGCAAGATAAAGACTCTCTGTCTTCAGAAATTTGTACCAAATGTTAGGATGGTTAGGAAACTCTCACCTCAACTTAGAAAAATACCTTAGTGAAAGAGAATTGTTGATAAATATTTTCCAAGATTTCAAGTTCTTCATTAGGTCTTACATTCACTGTGTGGTCCTTCCCAATACCCTGTTGCATACAGACTTCTGTTCTTCTCTAAACTCTCCTGGTTATACCCTTTCTATATCACCATATTCATGGCATTGACAACTATAGTTATTTTATAATTGATCTTATGAATTAGTGCATGTATGATTTGACTTCTCATGTCCAGAGCTTTGAAAGAAGAACTCTGTAAAATAACTTTTGCAGGTATGGTATAGTTAATTGCAATAATATAAATAGGAAGTGGACAGTTTATAGAGAAGGAAGGAGAAAGTGTCTTATGTGGAAAAAAAATGGACTTTGTAAAAATCCCAACTGAATACAGAAAGAGGTTATTTTTCACTGAACTTCAGAATCAATTTGGCTATTTTGTGCGGTGAAGGCATAATAGTGTTGAGGCTCAGAAATTCAAAGAGTAGACTCTGAGCATTTATGTAATTGTTTATGTAATTTCTAATATCTGTGATTGCTTCTAACCCATAAGGTCTCCAAGAAAGACTCAGCACTACATAGGAATAATAGTCCTAAGTAGTTCTTGAATGAGTAATGAATGAATGGTTAATAAATATGATGCCAGATGGATAATACTAAAAATCCAAGCTTAGCATGGTTATTAGAGTCAAAGCCAGAACAATCAATCAAAACAAGTTGTCATTAGAGGTGGTCTAACTCACTGTGAAACTGTGCTGCCTATTAGAAATACTGGGGGCTTAAGAAAGGCTGAATGTCCAGACACAACCTAGAGCAATTAAATCAGAAGTCCAGAGATGTGAGTCAGGCATCAGTACTTCAATGATAATCAAAGATTGACAGCCATTCAGGGAACACAGACAAATAAGGATGTCTTAAGACCCAAGGGAACAGCCAAGGACAATTGGATACAGACACGAGAGGAGTCTGTATTAATTCATCTGTCTTTAATTTGGGTCTTGCAGAAGAGATTGGCCGAACTCACTACTTTTTTGTCACCTTGCTTGACCAGGAAGGAAGTGATGTTATGTCATCACTTAGTGATGTTATGTCTTATAACTTCTGTAATTGTATATTAGAGAAAGATAGAATTTGATGTGAGAATAGTACTATGAAAACAGAGAGTCAGTCCAGTATTGAGTGTCATAAGCAACCCAATGCCAATGTGGTACTTTTCTTCCCAAATCAGTTTTTATTACAGCAGGACAAGGTCCTGGTAATTCATCCTGATAATTAATAGGGATGAACTGCTTGAAATAGAGCTGACAATGGAAGAACACTAAAAAAAAAAGTTTTTAGAAAGTCATGCTTATATGACTCAAAGTATTTGTTTTCTTCTAAAAGGAAAAAGAATTCCTGTCAGTTCCAGAGAGTCTGGGAAGTCCCAGATGAAGGTTATGGCACAGTCTGTGTCTGGTAAGGGACACTTCCTAGTTCTCGGATGGCTCTCTTTTGGCTGTGTCACCACCTGGAAGAAGATACTATCAAATTCTCAGGAGTAGATTTTAAAAGGATACTAATTCAGTACATGACTTAAATACCTTCCACAAGTTCTGCTCCAAATACTATGACATGGGGATTAGGTTTTAATTTATGAATTTGGGGAGAAACAATATTCAGTCTATAAAACAATCCCAGCTATAAGAATACTGGATAATAGGACCAGGGTTTTACAGTACTTCTGTTACAATTTTGTACTCAAAGATAATGTTAACATTGGGCCGTGGACCAATGGTCACTTTTGGACCATATAATCAATCATTCTATAGAAAAACAAAAGGATGATCCAAATGGCGAGAGCACATGCGTCTCAGAGATACACGTTTCCTACTCTGAGTTCTATGAAATAGATTTCTCCAACACATTTTACTTTTGATCAAAGTCATTTAAGTTGGTTGAAAAGGTCACTGAAACTGTCAAGTCAAACTGTAATTCATTTGTGTGTCTTTACCTTGAAGATTTTAATTATTCGCCTTGAATGGACCTAAACAATCTGATTCATATTTAGTGACTTGTCTTCAACAACTCTTTTAAAAGTAAGTTTTGTCCTTTCTTTAGGCAAAGAAAGACATGTTTCAGTACTGATTAAAGTCCTATTGCAGGACACTGATTAATTGAGTGAGTGGATTAAACGTCATGTAGCATAAGAAGATATGACTCTAAGAGGTATAACATTACAAATGCCTGCGATAACATTTAATTAAATGTATGGTTCACTAAATCGAATAGAAGGAAACATAGAAAACATTAATTGAAAAGAAACCATATAAAAAAACATTAGCTGGTATGTTTACTGTAGTTGTATAATTTTTATAAAAACTCTTACATTTCCATTTAACAGAAGAAGAAATTGAGATCAAAGATGATAAATATTTTAACCAGTGCTAGAGTTTGTAAGTAGGTCCTTTAGCAAAAAAAAAGATATAGGTATTAACAATAATTCTGAATAAAAGCTAGTGAGAAATGCATTAAGTGAAAATAGTGGTTGAATAAGAAATTAAAACTGTTGGATAATTATTTCTATTTTTTTAAAAAAATTTTCATTATAATATTCTTTTATTATTAACATGAAAAGCATAACAAAATCTAAAGCATCTCTATCTGCCTAAATGGTTTTTCATATTTTTTCAAACATTTGAAAACAAAATTCAGAACTTAAGTAAAATGTCTATTAAGATTTCAAAGATAAAAAATTATTTCTGTAAATCAAAGTACTATCAAAGCTATTTCATCTTTCTACACCTTTTATTTTCTTAGTCCATCAAATATATAACTGTACAAAGAAATGGGCCACTCCATTCTCCCCTAAATCTTCACAAAGCTGCCTTGTAGGCCTTTGTAGTTAAATAAGTTTGGGTCTCTTCTATGTGGCTGCACCTTGGCTGCTGTTCCCACAAACGTAGAATCAGAAGTCAATTTAATTTAACCTCCCCTAATCAACACGAACCCCTGGGAGGATTATTGATGCCCTTTGAGTAAATTTAACTAAATGGCAAGTCAATTATCTGGTCTTCAGAAAAGAAACGATTAGATTTAGCCTGGGAGAAAAGTGATGTTAATTCCAAAGAAGGGAATTCATCTTCTGCACTGTTTCCTTCTGCTGTTAGCAAATCTTCATAAACTGATTAATCACAAATTATTAATGCCAGTGGGACTGAGAGACATCTCTTTTTATTGAAACGTGACTCCCAGACATCCTGGCAGTAGGTTTAACTGATAAGCCAGTTGCCCTGGCATTTGCATGGTCATGTTGGAACCTTGCTGCCACACTAGCTTGCTATGGTGTTGACCCAGTAGCCCAAGATATATTTGCACTTGGCATAATCTTGACAGTCCAGTCAGTATTTTTTGGCTGAGAAGAGTATAAATAAATCACATTTTTCATCTGATTAATGAATATGTCTAATGATAAACAGTTTGTAGAAAAAGAATTCTGTTTCTAGTTGATGAGACCATGAAATGGACACAGCCATACTGAAAGATTTTGGGGGTTGGGATGTGGCATTTTAGAAATGGTTTTTGTTTCTGAATAACCTGAGTTATTCATTGGGATGGCTGAATGGAAGGTAAGATTATGATGCCTGTCATATTAGACAGAGAAGTCTTACCCAGCTAAATGTTTAGTAAGTGATGGAGAGAGAGAGAGAATAAAACGAAGAAAAAGGAGGAGGAGGGATGAGGGTGGGATGGAGGAGGCGGAGGAGAAGAAGGAGACTGAGATAGAGAAGGAGAAATAGTTTTCATTGGATTATAGCCCTGGAGCTTGAAAGGATTTTTCTTGACCTAATGGCATTTGAGAGACCGTCTGACTGACATATAGAAACCAGAAATTTCAATGACTGCTGTTTAGTGGAGTGAGCTAAAGTGGACTTCATGAGTCCACCAAATGTCCTCCTACATTATGAATGTCTAAATGTTTTAAGGAGGAAATAATAATTAACTTCGGCAATTAAATTTCTTACTTTGGTTTTAGAATATCCAATTTATATGAAATATACTAAGTGATTTATTTGACCCTCATCATTTTACAAATAAGGAAATTTAACTTCAAAATAGTTAACTGCCCAAAGTCACATATTTGGGCAGTTAGCCAAAGGTGGGCGATATCTGTGAAAACATCAGACAACTGCAGTTTTTCCATATATCAGCAGCTATTTTTTTTCTCTTAGTTAAAAATCTGTAATGCCAAGACTTCAGTGATTTAAACAAAATATAGCATAGATTGACTGCCTAGTTGTTTTGTGAATTATCTACACTACATTCCCAGCTGCAGAGGATCCAGACGAGGACCCTGGGGCCCTAGAATATGGTGACACTTGTGTTAAAGAAGGTCAGCTTTCCATTGTTTATTATTTAAAATTAACGCATGGAATAGCATCTCATCACTCTCCCAAATCTCTGTCCCCCTTGCTGCCATAAAGACACTGATATTTTGGAGGTTGTTCATATTGGGTACTGATATTATCTACCCTAAATAATTAATTCAAAGGCTATGGTAGGCTACTCAAATTATTTGACAAACAGGCAGTAAAATGAGGTCTTATTTGGCCTCTTTTCAACCTAAGAAAGTCTAAGTAACAAGACAATTTTCCTGTCAAATAAAATTAATTCAAATCATTTCTGGAATCTTCTTTGTTTTCCATTAGAGCAGAACTTTTCAGAAGAATTGGCTGCTTTCCCAGCTAGATTTCTCCACCAGAGTACCTTTGATCCTGTGTTCATCATGTTTTAGGAAATCCTGTGGAAATCCCTTATATAAAGGCCAACAGTGGTCTCTACAATGGTAGATTCATAGACTGATTTTCTGTACTTGAACTTGTACTTGAACTCTAAGCAGCCATTGACAAATTCGATCACTCATTCTCAAATCATTTTACTGCCTTGATTTCTGACACATGACACTTTCCTTTACACCTCACCAGGGCCTTTTGTTTGTCTGTTTCCATTGCTGGAATCTCCTTATTGAGCAGTAACTCTGAACTATCCATACCAGCTTATAAGAGGTGATTGTTGAAGTGTCATGAATTTTCAAGCTCGTTGACAAAAGTTTGGAATTTGAATAAGACATGGTGAGAATATTTAAACCATAGATATAAAACTCTCCAAACCAGTCTTCTCCCCACTCCTGACACTGGTTGTGTAACATTTCCCAATGTAACACTGTTTTCTTTCTAACCTCTGAATATTAGAGTAACACAGAGCTTAGGTCTTGAACCTTTTTATTTTTGTACTTTCTCCCAGATGATCTCCATCTGATAGCTTTAAATTAGATCTACAATCTACAACCCTCAATTATATCCAACACTAACCTCTCCCCTCAATTACAGACCTTCTTACCCCATGGCTCCATGATGATTTACTTTAAAGTCTAATACAGGCATTTAACCCATATCGGTTTCAACTTGAATTACTGATATCACATCCACAAACTCTGATTCTTCTTTGCATTTTCCCATCTTATTTAATATCACTTGAATTAACTTGAATAACCTGGAGTTATACTTCATCCCTTTTTTCTCCTCCATCCTCACAGTCAACAGCTTACCAATACAGTTACTTTCACCTTCACAAGAAAATTCAGCTACTCCAGTCTGGGTGACAGAGTGAGACCGTGTTTTAAAAGGTTAAAATAGTAAAATAAGATAAATGAGGACTATAAAACAAATCTCAGATATTATGTCATCCTGCTAATGCTACCACACACATCTAATCCCTCTTGTGTCAAATCCAAGGTGCAATAAATGTAACTCACGGCCTCGAACACTGCACTGTTACCCACTGCTGTCCTTGCTGTCTTCACGGCCTTCCAAACACATCTCTGCCTCAGGGACTTTATACCGGGCGTTTTCTCTTTCTGGAACATGTGGATCACTCGATCATTCGTCTCATTTCAGATACTGACCCTGAGTCTGACCCTCTCAGAGAGCCTTACCTGATCATCTCGTTTGAAAAGGCACTTGGCATTAATCTATACTTCTTTGCTTTCTGTTGTGTGACCCTTATTGGCACCAATATGATATTACCCATCTGCTTATTTTTTTATATTTTTTTCATTTGATAATTATATTTTTGAGCCCTGAGGACAAAAAATATCTTTTTTTATTGTTGCTGTTTTATTTGCATTGTCTAGAATAGTACCTGGTACTCTGTAAGTAGCCAATAACTGTTTCTTTTTTTTTTTTTTTGAGACAGAGCCTCAAGCTGTCGCCCTGGATAGAGTGCCATGGCATCACAGCTCAAAGGAACCTCCAATTCCTGAGCTCAAGCGAGTCTCTTGCCTCCACCTCCCAAGTAGCTGGGACTACAGGCGCTCGCCACAATGCCCGGCCTTTTTTTTTTTTGGTTGCAGCCATCATTGTTGTTTGGTGGGCCCAGGCTGGATTCGAACCCGCCAGCTCAGGTGTACATGGCCGGTGCCTTAGCCCACTGAGCCACAGGCGCCGAGCCCAATAACTGTTTTTTAAAGCAATCACTGTGTAAGTAAATAAATTAATAATTGATTAGTAAACAATTGAATGGAATCTTGTATCTTAGGATATTTTATACTGATTATGATCATCTTCAAGTATTCATTTTCCTTTTCCCTCACAATAATATTTACAAATAGTAATATTTGTATAGTAATTCCAAGATTATAAAATAATTTTGATCACATGACTTCACCAAATTCTCAAAATAGGGATTTTACTCTAGGTTACTTCTTACCTTCCTTTAGGTCTCAACTTGAATGTCATCTTTTTAGGAATGCTTTACTTGACCAACCTATCTGAACTATATTTACATTTTTTTATTCCTCTGTATATATTTTTATTTATTTTAGATGTTTCCCCTTTCCCTGGTTTGCTTCCTTATTTCTCCTTCTGATTCCTGAAGCCATCAACTGGCTAAGTCTTAGTCACTGTACTTTACTCTGTCTATCCAGCGTTTAGTAAATACAGGTGATACACAAGTTACAATATGGTTACATTTCCATAAACTCATCATAACTTAAAAATACCCAACAAATGTTAGTGAGAGATACAGGTGTTACTTTTGGGGGGATGGCAAGTTCAACATAGGAAGAAGTTGCGATTGGAGTTCAAAACTACCTTTTGGCATCTTCCTTAGAAAGAACAGTCTTTTCTCTAGTAAACTATTTAGCTGCTTGGATGAGGCTCACCCACAATATAAAAAGCAACTTGCAGGGAGGAGCCAAGATGGTGGCCGAGTAACAGCTTCCTTGCAACTGGGCTCAGTGAGACTGGGGAGAGAAGACTTCAGGCATCTCTGGCTGACGAGATCTGCCCAGAAACATCCCTTTGGGGACACAGGGAGACAGCGTGAG
>CAUYON010145618.1:0-25158 GCA_963573935.1 Arctocebus calabarensis
CTAATATATTCCTTTTGGAAAGATGTTTGGAGTTCGCTTTGGGATCAAAAATAGAGCTGCCATTGGATCCTTCAATTCTTCTTCTAGGTATATATCCAGAAGACCAAAACTCACTTTATAACAAAGATATCTGCACCAGAATGTTTATTGTAGCCCAATTCATAATTGCTAAGTCATGGAAGAAGCCCAAGTGCCCATCGACACATGAATGGATTTATAAATTGTGGTATAGGTACAGCATGGAATATTATGCAGCCTTAAAATGATGGAGACTTTACCTCTTTCAAGTTTGCATGGATGGAGCTAGAACATATTCTTTAGCAAAGTATCTCAAGAATGAAAGAAAAAGTATCCAATGTACTCAGCCCTTCTATGAAACTAATTTATAAGCACCCACACTTTCATATGAAAGCTATAACCCAACGACAGCCCAAGAAGAAGGGGAAAGAGGAGAAGAGGAAAAGAGCAGCAAGGAGGATGTGTGGCAGGAGGGTAATTGTTGGAATCACACCTACGGTGCATTTTACACAGGTACAAGGTAAATCTATTAAGTGTAGAATATAAATGTCTTAACAATAATTAAGAAAAGACGGTGAAGTCTTTGTTAACCAGTTTGATGGAAGTATTTCAAATTGCATATAAAACCAGCACATTGTAACCCATAATTGCATTAGTGTATATAGCTGTGATTTAATTACTTATTTTTCCTATATCCTTTGTCAGAACAAAAACAAGACAAAGGTTAGTAAGTTTTATATTTCAAATGGATACCACGTTGCAACAACCTAAATTATTTGGTCTTTATTGCCATGTGGAAAGGTTCTTGGCACCGTTATCTATCAAAGATGTGCTTCTCCTTTCACTTTATCAACAGTAATAACCCATATATGTCACTCTACTGGGAAATAAACTTCCCATATAAATTATGCAGCCTAGATAAATGTAACTTACTCTTTCATGAACCAAAAAGGCTTCCAGTTGCTCAAGCCATGTAACATTCATTTATCCACCATACCTTTTGACAGTCTACCAAATCTGAATACTCTGTCAGGCATATGAGGGAATATAAACATGAATCCAACACAGATCTTAACTGAAATAAGTACTAAAGAATACACATACAAATTAATAACACAGGTTTAAAAGAAATAGGTATGAGACACCTTGAAATAAAGTACTCTGAGAAAAATCAAGGGTGGGGAGGGTTCCATGGAAATGTGTTAAACGAAATGGAACACAACAGTGTGGGGGGATTTGAAGACTTAGAGCTGCGTGGGTGGGAACAAGTAAATGCAGTTCATGTTGTACATGGAACACTACAGAAAGAAAAGATAAAAAAGTGAAACAAATCATCAAATCATGAGGGACAAAGTTGGGATTGAATTTGTAGTGAGTAAGAAGTAAACGGTTGGTTTGAGTGATAGAATATACTCAGGAAAACAAATCATATACTAGTATGTAAATCAGTTTGGAAGAGGAAGAAATGGATAAAACAAAATGAGGAGAATGCAACATGAAGAATTTAAGCAGCAGGTAGAGAGTTTTTAGAAAGGAGACATATTTCAGAGATATGATAAAAAGGACTTATAATGATAAAATGATTAAAAAGAAGTTTTGATCACTGTAAAAAGTTGGCTCGTCTCAATTATTATAAAGATGGTAGACCTTTTAAATCGAAACAAAGGACTTGAAAATGTGACTGAATACAAGACTGCATACAGAATATTTGGTGTCACGTATTCTAAGGTCCAGGCACAAGAAAGACATCCAGCTAGCAGCCTCTCATTGGCATGTGGAAATATAAGAATCCACTCTGAAGATAAGAAGAACAGAAGGCTACATGAGACCAAATAAACTTGCAATACAAACAAGCTCCACAAAAGTAGAACTGTTGTCTTATTTGGTTCACTGCAATTAGCCCAGTACCTACAATGGTGTCCAGCACTCAGTAAATACTCAACAAGAATTTATTGAAAAAATGCCATAGAACAGAACAGACCATGAGAGAATGAGCGTGTGAGAGAAATGTAGTACAATGAGGTTAAAATATTGATCTTACAGAAGACAAAATTTAGACAAAAAAAGTAAAAATAAACAGGAAGCAATAAGAGAAAAGCATTAAGAGTCATAGAAAAAGCAGAGACTGAGCACATCACAGAAGTCATACCAAGTGAGTTTTAAGAAAAATAGGAATGAAAAAAAGAAATGGGAATGGTAAATTGCAATATTCTGAACAGATACATGGTATCTGCTTATACTTACCTTACGTGGCTGAAAATCGTACTTTACACAGTGCTGAAAACCTTTTCCTTTGGACTTTAGTGATGTGACTATTAAACAGTTGCCAACAAAATGAGCAGAGTAACCAACTCCTTTACTAGTACGAAAACTGTAAAGAAAATTGAAAATAGTGTAATATCCTCTGATAAAAAGAACCATATGTGTAATACCCATTAAACATTTTTTTTTTTTTTTTTAAGCCGGGGCTGAGCTTGAACCCACCACCTCCAGCATATGGGGCCAGCGCCCTACTCCTTTGAGCCACAGGGGCCGCCCCCATTAAATATTCTTATAAAAATAAAACCTACTTCCCTGTAGAGTAGAAGGAGTTCAACATGGAACAAAAAAAAACTAAACTAAAATATAAAAGGTTTAGAATAACTAAAACATACAAAATTTAAACCGGGAAGGAAGAGAAAAATATGGAAGTTTTTACTATTTTGACTTAAAACATCACAATTGCATAAGAAAAATTGAGTAACAAAATCTACCAAGTAGACTTCATCTAACCTAATGAGCATCTTCAAGCAGCAAAACACATTTACACACAGTTCATGTCTTAAAAACAACTTGCTCTCTAATTCTGCTATACTTAGTGGAGATAGCTTACAAATTAAAAAAAAAAACTCGGTCAGAGCCAAGTTTGACAGATAATGCAGCTGGTCAAGCAAGTAACTATGAAATATAGTTACTTTGTTCCACAGGTACATGCCTAGCTATGCATTCCATCACTACGTAGAAAAAAAATTAAATGCTTTAAAAAGCGAAGATGCCACTGAAATTAATGTCTGATCCACCTAAATGACAGCTCTTTGAGTCCAACCTCATGTATGTTTGACAGTTCAGATGCGTATTTAAATCTCTCTCATTATTATCTACATTTAACATTTTATAATAGAGCAAATAAGGTAGTAATAGTTCACAATTTTCTGCACTCACATTTCTGAGGCAGCCGTTGTTCAAAGCACTTTAAATATTATTATCTCACTAAATCCTATGGGACAGATACTATTACTATTCTCATTTTATAGATGAAGACATCAAAGCCCAGATGTGCAGTAAGTAGAGTGGTAAAATTAAGGCATGAACTCAGGCAGTTTCATTTCAGAACACTGCAAGTACTAAATAAAGTAGGATACAGAAGCATTTATAATGCCTAGCATACAATTAGGCGACCAATGAACGTCTGCTGATCTTACTAGTAGTACAGTGCACTGTACATTACTAGAATACAAAAATTACCAACCTTTCAGTCCTTACACATTAACCTATTGTTGAGTTGATCAACTCGTTTTACTAGTTGTCTATACCAAATAATTAACCTCTTCTGATTATAATTTCTTATGAAGTTATTATCAGTATTTTAAAAAGCATATGTGAATTATGTTCCTAGAACAAAGTCTGTGAAAAGGCAAAGTGAATGAAATCTGCTAAGACTTTTTTTCTTTCTCCTCGATCAGGGACTAGCAATACTCACTAAAAATCCTACACCTGATCTACATTGAAGCAGACAGTGAAAGAAAGTGTGTAACCTTTAACTATAAATTTTAATTGAAAAAAATTAATAATAATGACAAGAGAGACTATCTAGACTTAACAACTAAATAAAATCAATGTGTCCTTATAGTTTTACACATATATATTCTATCTTATACGTTGCCTGTTATATGTGTACTTTTATAGATTTAAAGTACTTAAAGACAAAGTCCTAAACTACAAATATTACTCACCAATAAAGATAAGGTTTGTCCTTATCAACATTAATGTTATTTAATGGATCCATACGAAACCAAGTGTTTAGGGTGAAGCCATTCTGATAAGGCCACTTTGCAATGGGGGGCAACGCAATTGCCTACAAGGCAATGGAAATAGGTACAAAAGCATCAGTTAAAGAAAACATGATAGTAGCTAATGTCAAATATGGCTTTTGCAGATCAAAAACAGTCAAGATAAAATATCAGAAAATTATTAACAAATATATAAAATAAAACTATACCTTATATATCTATATATATATTACTTGTTGACTACAGAAATGCTAAATTTTCAAATACTCAATGAATTAATGTTCATCTCAAGGCTACAAAGAGTATTTCTGATTACCAGTATACAGGCCCTTATACATATGCCTCAGAATTTCAGTTTACAATGATTTATGCTAGATTTTCAGTGATAATTCATTTGATCAAAAGAGGTTTGATCTTTAGGGCCAAAAAAAAACTGTGCTAGAGATTGTAAATAAATACTCATAATGTTTGTAACATTGAAGCAAAGGAGGGGAAAACATGAGATTTATTATTCAGAAACTTAATCACTGAAATTTATAATCAAAAAATAATTCAGATCCACTTAAAAGGAGGAAAGGAATAACATAGGATTCCATTGATAATAGAAATCAAATAAAACCTAGCCATACAAAAAATTAAATGAGAAAATTGTTGATTACTTGATTTCAAGAAACATCTGAGTGGATTCATTTATGTTCCTAGAAGTCCAAATTCCACTAAAACATTAAGTTCCCATCATGACTTTAATTCATCTGTTCCCCAAACAGAAACTTCATACTTCTGATAATGGCTTTTCTCAAATATTGTATGTAGCTTCCACACTAAAAATCACCCGAATGCAGAACAAAGTTTAAATGTCTTTGAGGCGCAGGTTCTTGGCGCACTGTGGCTCCCTGAGTGCTCCTACCCGGACCAGCTGCCCCTGCTGTCCTTCTATTGTTCTTCTTGTGACAGGATGTTTCTGTCCAAAACACTTCTCCTTCCAGCAAAATCCCAAATATTCCTCAATAACAAAATAATGTTCTTTATCTGTAAAGCTTTTCTAGACTTCAACCCCGCTCAGTTTTTCATTGTTTTCCCGTAGCTCTCAATCTACAGAATCACTTATAACTCTTGTTAACAAGCTGTTTTTACATGTCTGTCCACTAGAGTTGAAGATAATACAATCTACATTTCCTATATTTCACTTAAGACATAAAAAACACTCAGTATATGGTAAATGAATAACCTCAAGGTGGCCAAAGATAAATCTTTGCTTACTGTCTAAACGTACGTCTAAACATGCACAAACACACAAATATTTAAATGCTACAAATGTGTAAAAATTTCCTTTCAGATTTTCATGTTTAATCAATTAATTCAGCAGTTTAAATTTCAAACAATCTAGCTTTTCTTAATTGTTTTAAAAAGGGAAATTTATCAAATAAACTTACACTCTAAATATATAATAAAGTCTAAGGATAATAAGATAATTTCTTTTTAATGAACAGAATATTTGAACACAAACATTATAGAGAAAAAGTAAGAATGGCCAATAAACACGTGAAAAATTATTCAACATCATAAATCATGAGAGAGAAATGCAAAATTACAACTATAATGAGCACGTGTAATGGTAGTTCCCCTTTATTTACAGTTTCATGTTTCAGTTACCCACAGTCAATCACGGTGTAAAAAAGGGTAAGTACAGTACCATAAAATTAATTCACAAGAGACAGGGAGACAGAGAGACCATGTTCACACAATTGTTCTACTTTATTATTATTGTTTACTAATCTCTTACTGTGCTTAATTTCTAAATTAAATTTTATCATAGGTACATATGTAAGGGAAATAGGTAGAAGAAAAAACATAATATATACAAGGTTGGACAATTAAGTTCATGAACTCATCCTAGAAAAAAATGCTGTATCCCTCCTTGCTAAATATCACTCTGGTCACACTCAAAGTACTGCCCTTGACCATCTGGTGACTGTGGTGATATTCAGCAATGAAAAGTGTGTAGTACTTTTTCTAGGATGAGTTCACAAACTTAATTTTCTGACCTCATAGAATAAGAGCTCTGATGGCCATTCCAGAAAAAAAGAGTTTAAAAATTGCTTTTCAGGGTGGACTAGGCACAGGGGTCAGTACATAGCTTGCCAAGGGGAGTACCTGGAAGGTAACAGTAGTGATATTCAGCAATGATGTATGCAGCACTTTTTCTAGGGTTAGTTCATGAACCTGTCCAACCTTGTATAACAGAACCTCTATAAGTTGACCACCCAAGGGAATATAACAAACTGGTCAACATGCAGAGGCAGTCAACATAAGGAGACTAGGTTTACTGTACTGGTACATGCCTGGTCTATGAAAATATTTCAATTTAAGGAGGTGATCGATTATGGAGGTTCCACTATATACAGGGTTTGGTTCTATGCCTGGTTTCACTCATCCACAAGAGGGGGTTCTTGGAACTAACCCCACTCATTAGGGGGGACTACTAAATGTAACCACTTAAATGCCTCAAATTAAAAGGACTGAAAATGTTCAGGTTGCAGATCAACTGGGACTTTTATACACTGCTAATGGAAATGCAAAATTTCCCATTATGGAAAATGATTCGACAGTTTCTCATCAAGGTAAACATATATTACCATAAAACCTAGTAATCTCACTCAACTATTTAATCGCAGACAAGAATACATATGCTTGAGCCGCTCTGGAGGATCCATGAGCAATTGCTAAGGTAGAGCTGATGGATCTGTGACTCGGTGGGCCCACATTACCACCACGTAACAAGAGGCCCTTGTCTACAACATCATGGGAGGACATGAAGAAGCATTCCTCTGAGGGAACAAGCCAACACCTGCCAAAGCGTGAACAAGGTAAAACCAATAGGCTATCCCTTAAAAATGACACACCCCAAGCAAAACATACAAAGAACAAAAAGAAAAGAATACTTAAATGAAGATGTGAAAGGATTCATATAATACCTATGACAAAACTCACAGATGGTTCACAGCGGGGAGATTATAGCAACAGACATTTAGGAAGTAAGGGAAGAAACTGCAGTCACTTTAAAGAAAGACAGCCGAGGGGAAGGAAGACGATTAAAAAGACAAACAGCAAAGAAAAATGCATTGGTTATGTTTCCATTGTAGAAAACCTGGTTATAGAACTGGAGATTGCCCTGTCGCCCTTGAAAATCAAGATCTGGGCAGTGAAATATGTTGTCAGTGTGGGTCCACAAAGCATGAAATAACCAAGTACAAGGCTAAAGTAGACCCAGCTGCAGGTGAATTTCATTTAGCAAAATATTCTGTTTGTGGGGAAATGGGACACCTGTCCAGATCCTGTCCTGATAGTCCAGAAGGACTCCATGCTGATGGTGGTGGGTGCAAACTTGGTGGCTCTGTGAAACACTTAAGGAAAGATTTCCCTGAAAGTCAGAATTCAGGTCCAATGGTCCCTTAGCTGGGCAAAGGGAATGAGTGCAGACTATAACGAAATTCTAGATGCACCCAAACCACAGAAACCCTAAACAAAGATCTCTAACCTCGTTAACTGTTGATAATGACTAGTACAATTGTTAGTCACCATCTCATTGCCACTTTCGAAACTGGGTCTACTTCACTAATTAGGGCTCGGCTCCTCAGAACCAAACCTTCATTGTAGATATATGATCTGGGAATACTCAAAAACAGTTTTCTGCACTCTCTCCATCTAAGAGTACTTCTATCACTGTTTGGAGAAAATTACTAAAAAAAGAATGAGATGATTAAACTGGATTTTCTAAAAGAACATATTTTTAACAGATAGAACTTATAGAGGTACCTAAGTGGTTACATATCTGATTGTAACAATCATCTTTTTTAAAAGCAAAATTATACAAAAATGAAAACTACCCCTAATAAAGGGTACTGTTTGTTTTGGGAAATGAATTTTTGGTTATATTATTTTCTTGGTTCTAAGTATCAATGTATTATTATAGTAGAAATTTATAAGCTGCCACAAAGTCTGTATTTTTAAAATACGGAATAAAAACACATTTGGCTAAAGAGAGAGAGAGAGAGAGAACACGTATGCTCAAAGAAAGACCTGTAATCAAAGGTTACTTGTGTAGTTTTATTTAAGATAGCCAAAAACTAGAAACCCAAATGTCCATCAATTACTGAAAGGATATAATGCATATCCAGAAAATGCAGCACCACTCAAATAAAAAGGACAGAATAAATTGATTAAAATTACAAAAAGGAAAAACTCAAAAGCATTATGGTAAGTAAAAGAAGCCTAACACAAAAGACAACATACTGTATGATTTTAATTATACAACAATCTAAAACCTATAGGAACACAAAATAAAACAGACTTTGCAAGGAACAGGGGCTGGGGAGGGGGCTGGCTTCAAACAAGCACTAGGGAATTTGTGTAATCATTATTACGGTGGTGGTTACACGACTACTCAAAACTCATCAAATTCTACTTTATAAGTTGATGAATTTCATTATATATAAATCATACCTTTATGGAGCAAACCTAAGAATAAGTAAATAAAAAATAAACACATGTATTTAAAACTTACCGCAGCACTACAACCAGGGAAATTGAAAAAAGTATCAGGACCGTGCCTTTGGGGCATCTGATTAAGAACTGATAATAATTTTACTGCATGTCTTGGCTGAGGAAACAATAAAAGAAAAAAGTGTCACTGTATAAATTTGGCATTAATACTTAACATACCATACTAGCCACTGAACTATTTTCTAACTAGAGAGAAAATTAATTTGAAATCATCTACTAAGTATTTACTAAGGCATTTAAGAAGAAACCATTTTCATTACAAATTAAAGTATATACCTCTCTAGAGACAAATTCTTGAACATTAAGTATTAATGGACTGATACTGAATACTTCTCCCTCTGACCACAGCTTACCCAGATTCCACTTTCTCCTCGAAGCATGCTGAACAAAAGCTTCAACTCCTTGACAGTGATGCTGTAGCTGGCAAGAACCCCCAACATATCAACTAGAAGATCTTCAAAGGAAAATAAAGTTATTCTGAACTCTAGTCATAAGCTGCCATCTGTCAAGGTAACATACTTTTTTGCAAGATAAAAAGTTACCAATTGTCTTACACATATGTCTAATACAGCTAAAAGTCCTCATCAATAGTCATTCTACTTAACAATTTTAAGTCCTCGGATAATCAAAGAGATTTGTTTGATTATAGGATTTTCCCCATTAGATTTGCCATTTCAATTAAACTTTCTTAGTAGATATACAAAATAGATTGTATATATTCCCAGAATACACATACACCACACACACACACACACACTCTCTCTCTCCTCCTTTGTATTCAGAAAAAGAAAGGAGGGTAAAAAATATGCAAAGGTACAGAGATATAACATTGAAAATCAGTTATTTACAAATGAAAAAGTGATATTTGACAATATTTTCTCTTAGCATTATCTATTCTTAATAAAATATGTTCTTGAAATATTCCTAGACCCATTAATAACCATTTTGTGCACTTACTCCAGGCAGGGCATTATTCTAAGTCAGCACTTCTCAACCTGTGGGTCACAACCCCTCTGTAACAATGAAAATACATCCTGCATAGCAGATATTTACATTACGATGCATAACAGTAGCAAAATCACAGTTATGAAGTAGCAACAAATATAATTTTATGGTTGGGGGTCACCACAACACCAGGAACTGTTAAAGGTTCACGGCATTAGGACGCATTAGGAAGGTTGAGAACCACTGTTCTAAGTGGTTTATGTGTATTAATTTCACAAATAGTCACAACAAGCCTATGATGTGGGTACCATTGTTATCCCCTTTTAAAATGAGCTAACTGTAGCACACATTACCCAAGAACACAAACCTAGCAAGTACTCAAGTCAGGATTCAAGCCAGGCGGTAGGATCCCAGAACCCTCACTCTTACTCAGTAGTCCATAAAGCAGAAGTGCAGTTTAAATGCATCGCTAGTGCTTTCTATCATGCTAACATGTTCATGCTCATAAAACAGAACTCACCAGCTTACCAATAATGAGAAAAATTATACATTTAATCCCTCATCTCTCATTACTTTCTCTACATGTTAATACTTTGTCAACTGTTATTCTTAAAAATTAAACATCAAAGTGTTTAATTTCATTTTCTCAATTTCTAAAGCATGTAAGAGTTAAATGTATAAGTATTATAAACAAATATATATACATATATTCTAAAAGTTCATTATCACTTTAAAAAAGGGTTAGATTAGCATAAGTTAAAATAACTAGCTATTGATATACTATTACTATTATTCAATACCCAGATTAATGACTAAAATGTGAACCTTAAAATTATCATTTGCATATTTCAAAAAATAAAAATTCAATATGGTTATTTTTACCAATAAATAATCACTTGATTCTTACCAAACATCACAATAAGCAATCAATCTCAGTGGATATGGCATTTTTCAGAATAATCTTAGAACAAAATGTTTCGTCATTCAAGCAATAAAAATCTATAAAAATGTTAGAACCTTAAAGTCAGAAGGTCTCTTTCTAAGAAAAAATGCTAGGTAAAAAACAGTTACCTTAAAAACCCTAAGCTGATATAAAGCATTTTTAAGCTAATTGCTACAATAGCAAGCTTTATGAAGATTTCTTAAAGGATTACATAAAATGCTTTTTAAAAAAAATTGAATTTCTATTTAAAAGATTTATCTCCTTTCCTGTGGATGTCACAAAAAATATGCCCTTATACTCTGCACTGGGACTAAGAAAAAAAATTATAACAAAAAGTCATCTATTAAATTTATATACATAATACACACATTTATTTGTTCATTTATTTATTTATTTATTTATTGAGACAGAGCCTCACTTTGTTGTCCAGGTAGAGTGGTGTGGCATCATAGCTTAGAGAAACTTCAAACTCTTGGGCTCAAGCAATCGTCTTTCCTCAGACTCCCACGCAGCTGAGAGAACCAGTGCAGGTTACAACTCCTGGCTATTTTTAGAGACAGGGTCTCGCTCTTGCTTGGGCAGGTCTCAAACACAGGAGTTCAGGAAATCTGCCTACCTCAACCTCCCAGAGTGCTAGGATAAATTTACATTTAACTGTAAAGTGTTTTATTTATTTATCTATTTATTTATTTATTTATTTATTTAATTTTATTTTAGAGACAGAGTCTCACTTTATCGCTCCCAGTAAGAGAGCCGTGGCGTCACACTGCTCACAGCAACCTCCAATTCCTGGGCATAGGCGATTCTCTTGCCTCAGCCTCCCGAGTAGCTGGGACTACAGGCGCCCACCACAATGCCCAGCTATTTTTTTGTTGTTGCAGTTTGGCTGAGGCGGGTTTGAACCTGCCACCCTCTGTATATGGGGCCGGCGCCCTACCCACTGAGTCATAGGCACTGCCCCTATAAAATGTTTTAAATCACTTATTTATTGTATATGTAACACAACCAAGCAGCTCAGTATAATATTATATGTCTTCTTTTCTGAACAACAGAATATTTAAAAGAAAAGAACTACTAAAACTAGAAATTCTCTTATCAATTTACAATAAATGTTTAACCACCCTGTAGAGACACCACTACTATATAATTAAATGAAAAGTAGCTTTTTGAATTTAACATACTACAAGGCATTCAGAAATGAATCTATCACTGTTTTGGTGGCTAATGCTTTTTCCTTAGTAGGAGAGTTAAATTGATTTCTCTGTTAAGATAGAGATATTTTTCTGACATTCTTTTTTCTTATACACTTCCATTAGCAGTCTCCTTTGAAGAGAAAGGCTTAAAATTTACAAAAAGTAAAAATTCTGTTTTATAAATATTGTTACTTAAGTAAAAGAGAATTAAGGAGCTTTATATATTAGGAATTTCATAATACAAATTGCTATGTTACTATCACTCTGACTGTGACCTGACATCCCAATGCTGATCAACTAACCATGTGCCAGCAGACTACTATGCATATGGTTCGGCTCATTCTCTGCTAGGGTGTCCAACCTGTAGCCCAGGGGTCATATGCAGATTATGTGAGGACTTTTTGCTTATCTGTGGTGGCAGGTATCATAAGAATTACGAACAGACCTTGTTTACATTTTGCTCATCAGCTTTTATTAGTGTTTGTATATTTACTGTGTGGCCAAAGACAAGTCATTTTCTTCCAATACGTGGCAGAGGAGAAAAAAGACTTGAATGGCAGTCACTTTATTCAAAAAAATGGAGGAAAAATAAAAAAGAAAGTAAGGGCTTAAGGATTGAAAGATTATATGATGTTTTATACATCAGGTATACATATAAAGTTCATACAAATAAATTTCTGTTGACTCTAGAATTTATAGAAATGATACCATATCTTCATTAAAAAGATTTAAAGGAAAAAAAAAAGCTATTTAAAGGCGTGTTAAGTCTGAATTATATTTTTAGTCAATTTAACCATTAGTACCCAATAGAAAAATAACAAATCATTTTAAAAAGAGACACAGGCCACCTTGAAAATAATTAAAAATAATCACAATATAATCTCTAAGAAAATAAATTTTTTTCAATATTAAAAGAGAATTATTCTTTAACCCATCCTTCATTTCATTCTTTTTTGTTTAGAAATTTGTTCCATATATTTTTCAATTAATTAAATGTATAAGTCAAAATATTAAACAGTATTCTCTGGTGTGTGAACTACTTTTAAGGATCAGATACGATATTCTGAAGAGTAATTTTAGCACTTGTGGAATTATGGAAACACTTCTGTGCCAGACAATCCCTGTGCTGGAGCTTCCTGGCTGTCTGCACCGAGACACCGTGCTCACCCTCAGGTTCGGTCACTTCCTGTGTCACAGTTCCACTAATGCCAGACTGAAAGACATGGACTTAGGAGAATTTTGGCTTATTATACAGAATAGTAGTATGTACTGTGATATTTTAATTATGTAAAGGCTTAATTAAATATTACAGAAAAAGATACTGGATTTATTTTTGTGAAGAATTTCATAGCACCTAAATACTTGCTTAGGTTTTCTAAAACTCAGAAAAACAAAATTAATAATTATGTTAGTCTAATACAGTCTTTATATTTGGTTTCTTCCCTTTTTAGTTTTCTATTTATATAAAAGGAAAAATGTCTATATATTTTATATTTCCATTTATTTTAAACCAAGGCAGTGTCAATAAATCTACATTACCTATAGGATACAAAGAGAGGTACATGAAACCTTATAACCTTTTTAAGCATACTTCCCTGTCAGATAACCCATACCTGCTATCATGTCATCCACAGCACTCATTTTCAGCAGCACTTGTTCAATCAGCCCAACTTCCGTGCTGGTCTGTAAGTTCCGAACACTCTTGCGCAGAATGGCTGTGAACATGCTCCAGATTTCTGCCTGACACGTCACGTCGCAGTGCTCCAACAGCTCCGTCATGCACGTTATGCTCTCGGCATCCTGGATGATAAAGTTCATCTCCAAGTCAAATTCTCCACCAACCAGCTGAAAGTAAAGAAAAAGAAACAACAACAATAATCTTGGAAGTTATTTACAACTATGAAATAAATAATACCAAAAATTCAACTAGTAAGAAAGCATAGCTACTCTAAAAATTTTCAAAGTCACCTGGTATAGAGCTAATTTTGATGAAAAGTTGAAGAGCTATAGGTGAGTAAAAAGCACTGTAAGAATTGAAACTAGCAAACAAATTTAATTTTTACATAGATAAAAAGGTGGTTGCAAATCTAGAAGAAAAGAACACATGATAGCATGTGATAACTGGGTGGAATTCAGGAAAAATTCCTAAAAGGAAAGGTTTGATCATTTTCAACAGAAAACACAGTGCTCACTATGGATAAACTTCAAGACATAAAATTCATTTTCTTTTTTCACACAGACTTTTCATTTTTCTTTCTTTCTTTGCAGTTTTTGGCCAGGGCTGGATTTGAGCCCACCACCTCCAGCATATGGGACCGGCGCCCTACTCCTTCGATCCACAAGTGGCGCCCAAAAAACTTTTTTTTTTCTTGCAGTTTTTGGCTGAGGCTAGGTTTGAACCTGGCACCTTAAGCATTTGGGGCTGGCACCCTACTCCTTGAGTAACAGGTACCACCCTTCACACAGACCTTTCACTAGACTTACAGGCAGAAAGAGATATAACTGAGTCTAATCTCTGTATACGGAAGATGAAGAAATATGAAATTGATATTTGTAATAATTTAAATAATTTACAACAATTTACAATAAATGAGGAAATGGAATAAATGTTTCAAAATAATTTTAACAGAAAAATATGTAAGGTCTTATAACATGTTTTTGTAAAAGCACAAATATAATATAAATTAGATAAAGAAAGTTCATTTGACATATTTGACTTTGACATTGTGTCAAATGAGGCCAAAGTAGTGCTGTCCCTCCCAAATGACAATTTAGCACTGTGATAAACAAATACACATAAGATAACATAACACTACTCTCATACTCTGTTGGTAAAAATCCCATATGAACTATTATATTCAGTTATAACCATCATTCTTAAAAAAGAACACTTAACAAAGCAGATATCCTTTCAGTCTAGAGAATGGATAAATTAGGAATAAAATAACTACATATAATGTGACATCCTCTCATTTGTTCTTTCAATAAATATTTTTAATTTTTTTTAATTATTAATTATTAGGAGTAAATCACACTTATATACATTTATGAGTCCATGTGATGTTTATGAAGTCCATGTGATGTTTTCAAACAGGCATATGATGTATAATAATTAAATCAGAGTAACTAGAGCATCCATCACCCCAAGCACCTGTCACTTTCTTGTGTTGAGAATATCCTAATTCAACTCTTTTAGTTATTTTAAATATGCAATAAGTTACTGTTGACTACAGTTATCCTGCACTGTTATCAAATATTACAATGTGTTCAATTCATCTAACTATATTTTTGCTGCCACAAATCATCCCTACTTTATCCCCCATTTCTCTTCTCAGCCTCTAGTAAACCTGTCCTATTCTGTCTGCATGAGATCAATTGTTTTAATTTTTATCTCCCACATAAGAGTGACAATATACAAAATACTGTCTTTCCATCCTTGCTTTATTTCACTTAACATAATGTTCTCCAGTTTCACCCATGTTATTGCAAATGGCAGGATTTCATTCTTTCTCATGGATGAAAAAATTCAAACCATTAAGTACATTCAGGTCTATAGAAATTACTGTTCTACCAAGTAGGAAAACAAAATTAGGGAAAGACAGGGGGTAGAATTAGAATCAAAAAGTAGAACTGATGACAATATAATCTTATATCTAGAAAACCCCAAAGTCTACCAAGAGACTTCTGGAATTGATAAATTCAACAAAGTCTCAGGTTACAAAATCAACGTGTTCAAATCAATAGCATTCCTATACACCAGTAACAGTCAAGCTGAGAGTCAAATCAAAGACTCAATACCATTTATAATAACTACAAAGAAAGTAAAATAAGTAGGAATACAATTAACCAAGGAGGTGAAAGATCTCTACAAAGAGAACTACAAAAAAACCCTAAGGAAAGAAATCACAGGTAACACAAATGAAAGGAAAAACATTCTGTCCATGTATCAATAGAATCAACATCATTAAAATGTCTATACTACCCAAAGTGATTTACAGATTCTATGCAAATCCCATCAAAATACCAAGGTCATATCTCACAGATCTAGAACAAATAATTTCACACTTCATTTGGAACTAGAAAAGAGCCTGAATAGCCAAACCAATGTTAATCAAAAAGACCAAATGTGAAAACCTCACATTACCAGAATTCAAACTAAACTACAAGGCTATAATAAACAAAATAGCATTATAGTGGCACAAAAGTAGACCAATGGAACAAAACAGAGAACTCAGATTTAAAACCCATCCCCCGCATATATCCAACTGACCTTTGACAAAGCCGACAATAATATAACTGGGGGAAAGAAGCCCTATTCAATAAATGGTGCTGGGAAAATTGAATAGCTGCATGCAGCAGAATGAAATAGGATCCATATGTCCCACCACTCCCCAAAATTAATTCAATACAGATAAAGTACTTAAATGTAAATCATGAAACTATAAGAATTCCAGAAGAAAATGTTAGAAAAACTCTTCTAGATATCAGCCTATGCCAAGGATTTATGAGGAAGACCCCCATGGCAATCATAGCAACAAACAGTAAATAAATAAATGGGATTTGATTAAATTAAAAACTTGCTGCACAGCTATGGAAGTAGGCAACAGAGCAACAGACAACCTACAGAATGGGAGAAAATATTTGCAAACTATACATCTAATAACAGTTTAATAACCAGAATCTCCCCCCAAATTCAAGCAAATCTGCAAGGAAAAAAAAGACCCCATTAAAAAGTAGGCAAAACACCTGAACAGAAGCTTTTCAAAAGAAGAATGAAAAATGGCCAATAAACATGAAAAAAATGCTCAATGTCACTAATTATCAGGGAAATGCAAATTAAAACCACAATGATATATCACCTTACCCCAGCGAGAATGGCTTTTATTAAAAAATATAAAAACAACAGATGCTGGCACAAATACAGGCATGCTATGTACTATTGGTAAGCCTGCAAGTTAGTACAACCTCCATAGAAAACAGTAAAGAGACTACTTGGTGAAACAGACGTGGGCCTGTGCTTGATCCAGCAATTCCCCCCTGTGTATCTACCCAAAGGAAAGGCCATTATTTTATCAAAAAGACATCTGCACTCAAATGTTTATTGCACCATAATTCACCATTGCAAAAACATGAAATCAAAATAAGTACCCATCAATTCATGAGTAGATCAACAAAATATATGTATACCATGGAATACTACTCAGCCATGAAACTTTTCTAGTTTGCAAAGATTTGGATGGAACTTGAGACCGTTATGCTAAATGAAGTATCTAAAGAATGGAGAAACACCTTATATTCACTAATAAATTGGAACTAACCAATAAGCACACACATGCATGGAGAACATTAAAGCTCAGTGGAAACCACGTAGCAGGGAAGGGGCAGGGGGAGCAAAAACCTAACAAGTACAATGAATACTATCTGGGTAATAGGCACGCTTACAACCCTGACTAAAGCAGAAAAAAAAAATACATGTAACCAAAAATACTTGTACCCCTGTAATATTCTGAGATTTTAAAATAAGCAGAACTAATTTCCCATCATTAGAAGGTATTCGCAAATATAGAAGGATGACCACACGGTATAATATATATAGAATAAATAATAGTGATACCACCTAAACTTACATATCATTTACTACGATTCTAAGTGCTTTATATCTATTAAGAAGCTATTATGTTTATTATGGGTGGCGCCTGTGGCTCAAGGAGGAGGGCGCCAGCCCCATAAGCCAGAGGTGGCAGGTGGCAGCCCTGGCCAAACCCAGCCCTGGCCAAAAAGTGCAACAACAACAACAAAAAGAAGCTATTATGTTTATTTTACAGATAAGAAATCATAGGCACAGAGAGTTCAAGTACCTTGAAAAAAGTTAAAAAACAGAACACTCAGAATCCAAACACGAGAAGTTTGTCTTCATGTAAGTCCATATAAGCAACCCAATCTCATTTAAGAATATTTTTAAAGTCTTCTAAAATTAAAGATTTTAAAAAACAATATTTGTCTCAAATTTTGAAATATCATACTCTTATCTACTCTGCATTTGTCACCTTATCAGAGCAAAAATTTTGGTATTTAACTAACCTAGATATTCCCCCTCATTCAAGGCTATTTTTACTTCTGTGTATGAAACAATCTCAACTCCTACTATTTCAGGTTTCTCAACAAAACTAGCTACAACAGTGGTTAAGAAACTGTCTCTGAATTCAGATTTCCTGGATTCAGAGTCTAGCAGCAACACTCACTGGCTCTGTGACTAATGAAACAACTTTTCTAAGCTTTAGCTATTTCATCTGCAAAATGCGAATGAAAGTTCCTGTCTATAAAAGTGTCGTGAGCCAGGCGCGGTGGCTCACACCTGTAATCACTGGGAGGCCGAGGCAGGTGGTCTGCTTGAGCTCACAAGTTTGAGAACACCTTGAGCAAAAGCAAGACCCCATTTCTACTAAAAATAGAAAACTGAATAAGAGGATGGCTTGAGCCCAAGAGTTGAAGGTTACGGTGAGCTATAATGACACCATGGCACAGAGTGAGATGGCGTGAGACTCTGTCTCAAAAATAATAATAAAATAAATACTAAAATAAAAAAAAAAATTAAAGGCTTGAAAGTCAAGGATACCAGGACTCGTGAACTAACAGAAGATACTGAGGTTAATGCTCCTAAGTCTGTGAATGAGCCTGTGGAAGGATGTGTTTGTAATACTAAAATGAAAGAGCACTGAAAAAAAAAACTTTAATCTTATAAACCAGAGGTAACTACTGATTTACAGCAGAATCTAGTATAATCAGGACCATTAAACATATAAATAGCAGAGATGGGCTCAGTGGAGGGAAAAAGTGCTTTTAAAGGAATTAACAATGAACAGTGTAATTCTAACAATCAAGCTCTATTATGGGAAGCTTGACCTTCCATCTTTCACAGTCAAAAACACAATGCCCCTTTCTTTTTTTTTTTTCTATTTTTTATTTTTTTTTTTTCAGTTTTTGGCCAAGGCTGGGTTTGAACCCACCACCTCCAGCATATGGGGCTGGTGCCCTACTCCTTTGAGCCACAGGCGCTGCCCGACAATGCCCCTTTCTATATATCATTTAATTGCAAAAGGGCAATGATCTCACTGCCAAAAGCAAATAAAATATTTATTGTAGCTTGGCAGGGGTGTCCACCCTTTCCTCTTCTCTGCCGCACATCAGAAAAAGAGTTGTCTTTGGATGCACAATAAACACACAAACACTAACAGAAGCTGAAGAGCAAAATAAAAGTTTGTGCATAATTTTTGTGACATTTACCACCACATTAAGCAAAATAGTCCTCACATAATCTACATGCACCCCACAGACCACAGGTTGGACACCCCAGTCAGAGAGTGTGCCTATGTTTTCCAGAAAGTTGGTCTTCCTAACCTTTATTATAATTTTTAATCCATCAGCATTAAAGAGGCTAACTGCAGAATAAAACTATCATTCCAAGACTAGAAAAATATTTATTAATGTGTAATGAGTGGTTCAATACTTATTAGCAACTAAAGCATTACATAGTAGAAAAAGCAGGCTAAGTGTTCCGTCCGCGGCCTACAGGTTATGTGAGAGCTGTTTTGCTTCTGTGGTATAGGGTATCGCAGAAAGTATACAGGGAATTTTTTTTTTTTTTTTTTTTTTGCTCATCAGCTTTCATTAGCATTTGTGTATTTAATGTGTGGCCCAAATCTGTTGGCCCCTAGATCACAAGAATTGCAGTGTTTAGAACTATGAGAAATAAATGCCATTTGCTTAGCCCACCTAGTCTATAATGGGTATAAGGTTATAATAACCTTAGCTAATTAAAACATATGATACCATAGTTGATTATAGATTTCTTGCCATGTTCCGTATTACAAGAAACCCTTAAAGGGTAAAGATAATTCCTCTCCTATTAAGTACTATATCTTATACCCTAGCATACTGCCAACAACGTGTAAATTATTCAATATTTAACATGAAAGAGGAAGATGTTAGGAAGACAGGAAGGAAGGAAGTAGGTTAGAAGGCAGGCTTCACTTCCATGGTGGAGTCCTTGTGTTGTTAGCCAGGCTTTCTACTGCACTCTTACTTTTCTCCTTCAGCAATGAATTGCTCTTACTGCAATATAATTCTTTTTGGTGCTCTGAAGGCAATTTACAAACCCGAAGATGTTTATATTACTCCGTTGTCTTACATTTTCTTCCGGTATTTTCTAAGTAAGATTACAGGTAGGGTGGTGCAGACAGAACTCAAGAGACTTTCTCGATGCAGGAAGGCACACTTTCCCTAAAATCAGGCTTAAATGTATTTCCACTTCTAGTTTCTAAGTCTCAGGTCATAAAACATGAACTGTCTGATTTCGAATTAAAAGTTTCAAGTGAAATCAACTTACAACATTTTCCTTTGAAAAAGCAGTCAGTGTAAGGTGTCAATATTAAAAAAAAAAAAAGAAAAATGGCAGAGTGGGCTACTCCAGGGCTATACCCCTCTCTACCCAAAATCAAGTAATAAACTGGCAAAAACTATCAGAATCAACTTTCGATTAATTCCAAAATCTTATCAAAAATGTAAAATAGCCAAAGAAAGACTTGTAGGGGACACCAAGAGTTGGATGGCCTCTGAGCAACATGATTTGCAGCTTGGGGGCAGACCCTCGGGCAACTCATGGAGGTGAGTTGTGGGGAGTGTTAGTTAGGTGTTAGTTGTGGGGAGTAATCCCAAGCCAGTGGGCAATCCCTAAGCATGTGGTCATTATCCAAATCTCCCCTCACCGGTCTGTTACAGTCTCAATAAATAGCTACTGTGGAGGTTGCTCAGGGCTACCCTGCACTTAAGGTTATTCCACCTCTTGCAAGCTTGTACTTTTATCCGTGATATGCCTGTTTCCTTCATGAGGCAACAGGGACAGGGTGGAAGGGGTCGTGACAAAGACTTGCTGAAAAAAGCAGCCACTGCTTATGGTAGAGAGTTTGTGGTGGCTTAAATCACCCATCAATGATCCCTACATCCCAGGCCTGGCAACAGCCATGAGGATGGTATCCTGAGGTAGCAGTGAGAATTGCTAGTTCCAGATAGAGCAATACCAGTATTATTCTTAAAGAATGGTTAAGTGTGGGTCTCGATCTGTCTAGCAGCTCCCTCAAGGACAGGTGCAGAGAGTATCTTTGTTTTATACAACTCAGGGTATTCCTAGGGCTCAGACAAATTTCCCAAAGCATTTAAAGACATAGGTTGTGGCTGCAGCAGACTGGCAAGAGACGATACTGGGGACAACATGCAAAAGAGAGACCTGGAAGCCAAGTGAAAAAAAAAAAGTGGGGAAAGGAGACATATGTTAATTATAAGGGATGTTAAAATCTCCCATCTACAGGGCAGCGCCTGTGGCTCAAAGGTGTAGGGCGCCAGCCCCATATAACAGAGGGTTCAAACCGGCCTCGGCAAAAACTGCCAAAAAAAAAGAACTTCCATCTACGTTTATATGAGGAAATCAAGAAAGCCATATGCAGGATCAGAACAGGTCACATCCTCAGAAAAGCCCCAAGACCCTAAGCTTTCCCCTCCAGTCGGCCTTCAGGCCCCACACAAATATGAAATGAACGTTAATGCAGGGTTGTAAACAGCCTGACCAAGCACTGAACAAATGCCTCAATACAGAGCCACTCCACAAAGACCAGGACAGTGTTGGTCCTTAGTTTTTTCCTTTTCTTTCTTTCCTTCTTTTTTTTTTGGATATAGTCATTTAAGGCCCCTCTATCAAAATGCCAGGTGACCACCAAACTAACAGACTTCAACAGTTACAAACACCACGAAATACAGATCTTACAATAGGTGGTTTAGTTTACAAAAATTGCTGAATGATCAATCAACAATAAACCTACAACAACCAAAAAGAGGAAAAGTAAAATGTGATTTCCAGAGTTTCCACAAAATACTGTATAATATACAAAATGTACAATTTCCAACAAAAATTACCAGACACACAAATAATCAATTATGATCCATCTATAGGAAAAAAAAACAGATTATCCATGAGAAAGCCAACGTATTGCTTACACTTACTAGACATAAACTTTAAATCACCTGTTTTTTTTGTTTGTTTGTTTGTTTTTGTAGAGACAGAGTCCCACTTTATCACCCTCGGTAGAGTGCCATGTCACCTAGCTCACAGCAACCTCCAACTCCTGGGCTTAGGCGATTCTCTTGCCTTCGCCTCCCCAATAGCTGGGACCACAGGTGCCCACCACGATGCCCGGCTATTTTTTTTGTTGCACTTCGGCTGGGGCTGGGTTTGAACCTGCCACCCTCAGTATGTGGGGCAGCTGCCTTACTGACTGAGCCACAGGCGCCGCCCTAAATCACCTGTCTTAAATAGCTCTAAGATTAAAGGATACCATGGACAAAAACCAAATGGAAATAATAAGACAAATATTTCAACAAATAGAGAATGTCAACAAAGATAATTTAAAAAGAACAAAATAAAAATTCTGAAATCAAACAATAGCTGAAATGAAAAAATTATCACACAGTTCCAACTGCACATTTGAACAGGCAGGAAAAAAATCTGTATTTTGTTAGCTTCCTTTTATTCAAACAAATGTTATATTTATAAAATACTTTTAATTTTTTTTCAAAGTAAAGTATGATTATGGTTTTTGAACAATAGGCAAAAAGAAAGCTTATAACAAAGTCATTAATAAATTAATTTGAACAAAATAATAGAAATAGTATGAACAGAAAGCCAAAAATAGAAATAGTTTTTAAAAGTTACATAACTTTTAATCATATATTCTATACAATGGAATATTATTATAAACCCATAAAAAGGAATGGAGTTTTAATACATGGAAACAACATAGATGAATCCTAAGAAAATTGTAAGTTAAATAAATAAGAAACAAAAAGAAAAGTGTTATATAATTCTGTTTACATTAAATATCTAAAATAGATATTTAATATAGATATCTAAAATACCTATTTTTTTTTTATAAAGAGACAGACTATCACTTCATCACCCTCAGTAGAGTGCCGTGGCATCTCACCACTCACAGCAACCTCCAACTCCTGGGCTTACGCGATTCTCTTTCCTGAGCCTCCCAAGTAGCTGGGACCACAAAGCCCGGCCATTTTTTTTGTTGTTGCCGGGGCTAGGCTTGAATCCGCCACCCTCGTTATATGGGGCCAGTGCCTTACTGACTGAGCCACAGGCGCCACCCTAAAATATCTATTTTAGATATTTAATGTACATGGAATTATACAGATTACCAGAACAGAGGGAAGGACAAAATGGGGAGGTGCTTCAAAATGGATATTTTGAAGAGTTTTGGTTGGGGTGATGAAAAATTTAGACAGTACTGACAGTTGTACAACCACTGCTGTTCATCTTGCTACTGAATGTTCGATGAAGAATAGTAAGCAAACAAAGGAAATCAAAATAACTAAAACAAAGAAATAAAACTAAAATAACTAAACGAAATAAATAACTAAAATGAAGAAATAAAACTGTCACTATTTGCATATGACATGAATGCCTATATTGGAAATCCCAAGAAATCTATGAAAACATCGCTGGAGCTATCGTGAGTTCAGCTATGTCATGGGATGTAAGATCAACACAAATACAAAAATAATTGTATTTTTCTATACTACATGTTAGTAACAAAGATATAGAAACCAAAATTTAAAAATACATCATTTACACTCATTAAACATGATTGGCTATGTAAATTTAACAAACTATGTACAATAGTTTGGCCCATAGTATGGCAGGGGATCATTTGATACTCCCCCCGTGCAAGGTGGCTAGCCAGCTAAATACTTTTACTCCTGTAGGAATGGCGATAATTATTGTGGCAGATGTAAAGTATGCTCGGGTATCTACATCTATACCTACTGTGAACATATGGTGGGCTCAAACAATAAACCCTAAGAAACCAATGGACATCATAGCTCAGACTATTCCTATGTACCCAAATGGTTCCTTTTTTCCAGAATAGTACGACACAATGTGAGAGATTATTCCAAACTCAGGGAGAATGAGGATGTAAACTTCTGGGTGTCCGAAGAATCAGAATAGGTGTTGATAAAGGATGGGGTCTCCTCCACCCGCAGGATCGAAAAATGTTGTGTTTAGATTTCGGTCTGTAAGGAGTATAGTGATTCCTGCTGCGAGAACTGGGAGGGATAATAGGAGTAGGACTGCTGTGATTATTACAGACCATACAAATAAGGGGGTCTGGTATTGGGACATAGCTGGTGGTTTTATGTTAATAATAGTAGTGATAAAATACTAACATTCTGAACACAACAAAACACTGATGAAAGAGGTCAAAGATTTAAATATAGGGACATAACATGTTCATGGACTGGAAGATTCAGCAAGATTGTAAAGGCACCAACTCTCTGAAAATTGACGTATCAGTTTAACACAATTCCTTTAAAATCTCACTGATATTTTTGTAAACAAAAATGAGATAATTCGGGGGGGGGAGGGGGGATGCTGGAAGATGACGGCGGAGACGGTCCCGTAGCCCATCTCTCCCCGGTCAGCAGGTGAGAGGGTGGGAGCTCTGGATCTTTCCCTGTGTGAACTATTGAAGTGGATGGGCAGCTGGTGAGGCACAGAGATTGGGAGGATTGGCGAGTTTGAAATATAGTTCTTAACCGCGGAAACTGTTGCAAACCGAATCCCCCTGCTCCGCGGAGGGGCAGCCGGCCCCTCCCACAGGGAGGACAGCGGGTCACAACCCACAAGCCCTAATTGGAGAAAATTCCACTGAAGCGTAGATATCAGAGTTTGACGATCGGACAGGGGCACTGCTAGGATCCACGGAGACCGGGGCAGCCCTGGCGTGAGCCGAGGGAACTGGACTCTGCTGGACAGACACATTGGAATGTCCAAATGGTGAGTGCCTTTTCCCCAGATCATTGAGAGAGAGAGAGAGAGAGTGGGTAACCAGTCAGCGCTACACTAGGCGGGGACCCTGGTGAAGCCTGAGAGGTGCAGAAAAGACACTTTGAGCTGTAGACGTTGGCGAAGAGGGTCCCAAGCACTTCAGCTGGGAAAAACCGGCAGTTCAAGTCCCAATAACAGCCCCGTGGGAGCTCTCCCTCCCCTCCAGTCATAGCGGCCTTTGCCAGCTGTGGCCATAGCAACCGCGGCAGCTGCCTCCGTGAGTTGCGGTGCACCGCCCCATAAATTGCACCACCCCTGCCACGGCCCAACAACCACAGCCACCGCGCCCCCCCCCGCCCCCATCCCGCAGTCGCCAAGAGCCCCGCTCCCACAGCCCCGCTGTGGGCTACCCTCTCACAGCTGATCGTTGTGCCGGACTGCGAGCGAGTGAGAGTTTTGGACCACCCATGCACCAAGGTTGGAGGTCGAGATTCGGGGGTCAGATGTGAGTGTGGTTTGGAGCTGAGCACCCAGAATAAATCTCCTTTTCCAACGCAAACC
>CAUYON010145622.1:0-38957 GCA_963573935.1 Arctocebus calabarensis
TTTTTTTTTAATAATTTTATTGAATCATAATTATGTACATTGGTGCAATCACAAGGCACGATTCATATACATTCAGAAATATTTTGATCATACTGTTACAGATATCCTTCATGACATTTCCTTGATCACTATATAAAGACATTAATACTCTACCTTTAATAAGTTTTGCCAGTACCCTGCTAAGATGCACCGTAGGTGTGTTCCCACTAATTGCCCTCCCTCTACCCATCCTCTCCCCACCCCTCCCCTTTTTATTGACAGTCAAGAAGTTCCACCCCACAGGTACCCTTCTCATTGGCCAGTTTGAATCAAGCGGGAGATGCTAGTCCAACCCCCACAGAACTACAGGATTTCACAGAACTTGGAAATTTCCAAGTTCCAGGAAGTTAAAAATTCCTAAGGGCTGAGTCACCATGGAGAGGACCCTGCAAGTGTATCCTTGTGCTCTCCTTGAGAAGACCTGTTCTCCCAGACCTCACCCTTCTCGGGTATCCTCTCTCACTTCTATGATTTAGTCTTCCAAAAGTCTTGATGGATCTCTTTCCTTTAGAACTGATCTAGAGAAGTTGGTGCCTTCTCAATGCTCTGAACTCCCTATATCTTGTCCCATACATTTTACGAAGTGTTCAGGCTCACATTCCTGAACCTCCTTTCACTCAGAAATGTTGACTCTCTCAAATTCGGCTGACTTGATAACCCAAACTTTATTTTCTGTTTCTAAAACCCTACGAGATTTTCAAAAGTTCTCCTAGTTTTCTTACCTCTATTCAGACCCTTTGTCTACAATCTCAGTCGCTAACTATCCAGATGTCTCAAAACACTTGCACAAAGAATCCATTTCTCTTAAAAGCTTGAAATGAGACTTTATTGCATGATACAATTTCATCTGCTATTTACTGTCTTTCTGGTTTTACTATTCTGATCTATTTTTCTATTATGTTAAATTGCCATCTTTTTAAAAAAATTCAGAATTAAAAAAATTTCCTGTTGGCAGAGTCAAATATGTTGTTTCATAGAAATTTTTACATTAGCCAGTGAAATGATTTTTGTAGTTTTCTTTGTGGCTTTCTTTTCAATGTTCAAGAATATTTTATTTATGCTAAGAAATAAATCATGTTCTCAATATTTTTTCTAAATCCAATTTATATGTAGATTGAGTATCTTTATTCTGAAAATCCCAAGTTCTGTAAAGTCCAGAAATGTTGAGCCACCAACATGATGCTACTGGTGACAGGCCCTGAGAGCTTTAGAGCTGTCCTGGCTGTCCTACAGTGCCCTTTAGCTAATTGTAATTCTAAAATCCCCACCTGGTGGAAAATTGCGGTATGATTAACATAGGACAGGTTGCACAGCGGGATACTATGATGGTGCTGAGCTTGCAGTGATTGGTTTCACTGTGAACAAGCACAGATACAATGTAAAAACGTCCCCTTTCTCACTGGGAAGAGCTGGAAGCCTACCACAGGTGGGCAGATGTGTATTTTGTTAGCCTGAAACTTCAGTGGAAGAAATGTTTGTGCCACCCAGGATCCAGCACCCTAAGTAACCTGTAATAAACTCATGTAGCCCACCAAGCTGGACTTGTTGGGCTTTGGTTAACAGGTTCCCTCTAGGTTTGGGAGGCAATTTTATTAGACTGTCCTGATTTTTCTCAAAAACATCCTTCCTGAGTTTCATGATGTTCTATCAGAATTCTTTTTCATAGCACTACCGATCCTTTCCATAGAGCAGTGGGTATAAGAAGCCTTAAAGGTCCTTATGATCCTCTGATGCAAAGGTTGAATTAGAAATATTTTGTTTGAAGGCAAATAGGCCTCTTTAAAATCTTCAGTGTCAAACCCGTAGGGTTCTGGGTGATCAGTGCACTGTCTTATATTACCTGAACTTTAAATTGAAGTTCATTGCTGGCAAGGTACTCCCTGACTTCAGAGACAATGTGTCAATAGAACCAATGAGGAGAAGGAGTTCTCATTGTTTAGACCTTCTTGTTGTATAACCCAAAACTGGCAGTGTCTATTTTTTATCTCTTCAAGTCTCAGTTTTGATCACAAAATGAACTAGATTTTACACAAAACAGCAGTTAGTTAGCCTGTCCCTTCCTGCCTTAATTTGTGATGCTCACTTCTCTTCCTTACTAATAATAAACGTCCTTTGTGGCATTTTTTTGTTGTTGTTTAATCCAGAGGCACTTTCTTCTGCACTGAGAAACCTCTTCAGGCAGTATCTTTTATCCTCAATGATTTTCTTAACGGTGTCTGGAAACTTGTCTGGTGCATCTTGGGTTGCAGAAGCTGCTTCTCCTGTTATCTTGGCTTTTTAAAAACTAAACCTATTCCTAAAATTATCAAAACATCTCTTACTGACATTAAATTCTCCAGCTTTAGATATATTACCTTCCTTTTGGTACTGGAATTTCTTTCTTCAATAGGTCCTTGGTCTTGGCAATTCAAAGAATGAACCTACAGACCACACATCAATTGTAAGATAGGATTTATTATATAAAAAATAATACAGAAAAAGCACCAGAGCTCCTAGAAGAGGGAAAGACTTAAGTCAAAAATCTCCGCTTGGGTCCTCTGTCTAGGGGTCTACAGAGTCACATTTGTCCTTTCTAGTTACATTTGGCCAGGCTGAGGCAGGTGGATTGCTTGAGGTCAGACTAGCCAAGAGCAAGAGCAAGATCCTCATCTCTAAAAATAGCCAGGTGTTGTGGTGGGCGCCGGTAGTCCCAGCTTATTTGGGGCCTGAGGCAAGAGAATCACTTGAGCTCAAGAGTTTGAGGTTGCTGTGAGCTATGTTCCTGTTACTAGAATTTCTTTCTTCTGTAGGTCCTTGGTCTTGGGGATTTGAAGAATGAACTCACAGACCACGGATCAGTCATAAGATAGGATTTATTTTACAAAAAAGTACCAGAGCTTCTGGAAGAGGGAAAAAACAAGTCAGAAAAAAAATCTTCCCTTGGGTCCTTTGTCTAGGGGTATATATACAGCCCAGCAAATGAATGGATACAATCCCTTCCACTGGAGCAAAGAGTCAGTGCATTCCCAGGCCTAGGAAACTTATATGACTTGACCAGGCCTGGGAAATGTGGGGAGGGCAACAACACCACCCCAGGGCCCAGACAGCAGGTCCTCTACTCCCCCCCCTCAGCCACACTAGCTGGGGCACCACCTACCCTGTGTCAACTCCTTGGGATTCTACCAAGGTCAGCAAAGTGAGAACGTGTCTCAAATTAAAAATTGAAGTTATGAAAGGTTTTTTTATTTCCACATTTGAAAATTGATCCTGGGTATTTTTTTTTTTAGTTTAATATTTTATTGAAGTATACCTGTATATATACATTTATGGGGTACAATGTGATGATTTGATATACAATGTGGAAAGCTTAATTCAAACTGATTAACACAACCATCACCTCACTTATTTTTTGTGGTGAGACATTTATAATTTACTCTGTTATTTTGAAGTATACCCTTGCATTGTGCACAGTAGCCGAGAACCCACCAAATGCCCTCCCTCCTCCCAACAACCACCCTCCCCTCCCCTCTCTCTTCTCTCACTCTTTTATTTATTTATTTTTTTAATGGAGAAAGAATTTTTATTATGAAAGGCAATGTTATCTAGGAAAGTCACACGCTGGTTTCTTTCTAATAAAATGACAAAGCAGATTTCTTAAATAATTTACACAGGGAAGAAATTGCTCTTGAATAATCTGCTTCTCCCCCCAGTACACCCTTGTCCTGTGCTGAGCATATAAATAGGTACCCGGGGCGCCCAGGGTCATAAGTCTGGAACTGTCTCCTACAACTTCTTGCAGGCCCCGGCAGGGGAAGCAGAGAAGGGAGGCAGGTGCCCAAGAACCTCAGCCCCAGAGACACAGAGGGTGAGTGAGGCCATGGGGGGCTCCCCAAAGACCCTGCTGCTAGGGACATGGTTCAGAGCTCTCAAACTCCTTTGTGCTCCTGGGTTTCACACGGCAGATGAAGCAACCACAGGTGGAATCAAGTGTGGGGTGAATTTTTAAGCCCTGGGGGAGGAAAAGGGACAATCTCTTCAAGATCTCCCCAAGTCACTCTCAGGTTATAGTAGGCGGTCACTGATGGGTCGGATGTGGCTGGAGCAGGAAAGCTTTAGGCCCTTGGTTAGTCATGTCCCTATTAGCGGTGGCCCAGGGGTACTGAAGACCCCTGGGACCATCCTCTGGGGAGCTTACAAGGCAGCACAGACATCCCGGGGTGGGGGGAGGGTCAGTCAGACAGGGTTTGTCTCCTGTAGGGCACTGTCCTTAGTCATGAATGAGAAAGACGGTCATGTTACTGTCTTCAGGCATAATGGCTTCGTCTAGCTCTTGGGACAGCTTCTGGAGATGCTGAATTCCTGCCCCCACAGCTGTCTTGGGACAGCTTCTGGAGACGCTGAATTCCTGCCACCATCAGACTCCCTGGGAGAGCAGAGGGGCTCTGTTGAGAAGACCACCGTAGCTGGGGGGTACTCAGGCCCATCTGGACAGACTGGTGGTGATGCTCTCTCTCTCAGGAGTCCATGGCTGAGTGGGGAGGGGTGGCTCTAGACAGCCCTGTGCTCTTCTAGGTCAGGCTATAAGCTGCCAGGCTACTGTCCTTCTGGGACCCTCTCTTCCCCCTCCTGGCTTTCACCTAGGTTTCTACCAGTCACTTGGTGCCACTCTGGCAAGACTGCTGGATTCTCTGGGACATGGCCCCAAAGCACTCTTAACTGATGGAGCAGCACCCTGGAGGTCTTGCTATCCTGGCTCTGGGGTTTCCAGACACGTCCAGGAGGGCCCTGCCCCAAGTTGAGGTTGACAGCTCTCAGGGGCAGCCTCCTTTGGAACTGTCTGCCCAGGGAGCCCAGGGTAGAGGTTTCTTGATGGCTGACCACAGCCTGAAGCTCCTTGCTCTCCTCCAGCTGCTCCTGGTTCTCAAGAGATCTCCTGGGCACAGAGGCCCTCATGCCCTGTCACCAAGAAGCCATCTGCCTGGCCAAGAATCTTCTCTGCCCACTGGAGACCCTAGAGAATCCTGCTTGTTGTGCCTGTTCCTCGCCCCTCACTCTTGCTAGACCTTATTTGTGTTTGAATTTGTAAGTGTTTGTATATTGGTTTCATAATAGTCTGAGTACATTAGATACTTTTTTCCCATTCTTGAGATACTTTACTAAGAAAGTAAAGCACTAACAATCCTTTCCATAAAGGAGTAGTGGGTATAATGAGCCTAAGGTACTTCTGATCCTTGGATGCAATGTTCCAACTCCATCCATGTAACAAAAGATTGTAAAGTTTCCTTCTTTTTTAATGGCTAAATAGTATTCCTTAGTATACATATACAAGTACTTTGAAGTAAGGGGAAAGAAGAGGTGGCTGGGGCAGCAAGGCGGGCTGTGCTGTGGTCTCCCTCAACTAGCTGGGGGCCCGCAGGCTTGCCACGCTGGACCCTCTCCACCACACTTGGTCCTCCAGCCCTTGCTTCACCACCTCTGCTGTGTCACAGAAGGCATGACAGGTCCTCCAGGCAGCCTGGCGCAGCCAGAGGCAGGTGACACCCCTCATCACTTCTGCTTTTTGTTGTCATATACGGACTTTTCTTTGTCTCAAATTGTATGAGTCTATAGAGTGCCTTTCTTAGAGCAGTGCTGCATGCACATAAAAGCCTCATTTTCAACATGTGAAAAAAGGTATTTCTCAAAAAGTACAAGATCTTTTTATGCCTACTTGCATAGCTACAGCAATGACTTCACAAATTTGCCTTTTGTTTTTCTTTTCTTTTCTGCTTTTCTTTTTCTTTTTTTTACAATGTTCCTTATTCTGGATTTATTTATCTTGAAATGGTGGTTGGGCGGTGCCTGTGGCTCATTGAGTAGGACGCTGGCCCCATATGCTGAAGGTGGCAGGTTCAAACCTGGCCTTTCCAAACTGCAAAACAGAAAAATAGCTGGGCATTGTGGCTGGCGCCTGTCAGTAGCGCTGACCCAGCTACTCGGGAGGCTGAGGCAAGAGAATCGCCTAAGCCCAGGAGTTGGAGGTTACTGTGAGTTGTGTGACACCACCGCACTCTACTGAGGGTGATAAAGTGAGACTCTGTCTCTACAAAAAAAAAAAAAAAAAATGGTGGTCACCCATGACTGCAGTCCTCAATCTGTGGTATATATTAAACAATTCAACTTTTACTTGGAATGCCATGACTTGCTTCTTGGAAGCACTTCCAGCATAATTAGTAGCACTTTCATGGGTATCCTAGTGTCGTTCGAAGTTTATGGTATTGCAATAAACACAATGAAATATATGTGAGAACCAAGGAAGCTCACTTTTTACTGCAATATGTAATTTACTGGAGGGGGGAATTGCCTACCTGGAGATGATAGGGGTCACACAGCATTTTAAATAGATACTTGGAACACTTGTAAAGGAAACAAGAAGTGGCTACAAAATTATTACAGAAATGGAGTATGTACTGTAATTAATTTTATGCAGTTATAATTGATACTCTATCTTTACATTTTTTCACATTTCTCTAGATTATGAACAGTTCTGCCTCTGTGTGTGTGCCTACATTTTGATAAAATATAACTTATTGTGTTTGGTGTATATTTTATGGTAGGATATGATAAAACAGACAATTATATCTGTATATGTGTGTATATATAATGTTAATGATATACCTTTTATTCATCTTTTCGATATTTCAAGGCTACATTGTCTCTGAGTTTTTTAAATTGTTACAAGTCTCCCAATTTTTTTCGCTATATTTATTGAAAATATCTACACACTGTATAAGTAACCTATGTAGTTTCAACCTGTGTTGTTCAAAGGTCAAATGTAAAATAGAGTTTGAATATATTGCTAGCTACTCATTATAGTTTAATGAATGCCTTCTTCCTGTCCAGCACTATAACGGAAGCTTTTGTATATCTTAAATAATTCTCTGCCAAAATCAAGGCAGCACTTGAAACTAAACCTTCTCATGCCAGGTATGGATTGTTTTCTTCCATATTAAAATGCCTCTACCTCTGGCACTGGATTAAGCTCTTGATTTATAATGCAAAGCAATTTTGCTAATTTATGCTGCCTCTCAATTTTCTTCAACATGAGCAATTTTCTATCATTTTAAAAGGCAAAGTTGATAATGTGACTCCTGATGTTGACAAAAATGATAGTAAAGAGTAGTGACCTTGACATTGTGTACTGTGCTGATTTGGCAAATAGCCATCTTCATCTGATAGCTGACCCCCGTGAGTCATTTTTTTTTCTCTGCCCTTGGGAAGAACACTAATTTGCAGCCACTAATATTTCGGATACTTGCTGCATTTGATTAATGTGACAGTTGCTGGATAATGCGTAATCATTTCAATGCCATCACTAGATAAACATTCATTGCATTCAACAGAATTGCCTAGGTTTTAAGGTACTAACTGGTCAGATAGTCGTGTTGAAGTAAAAGAATATATTATAAGGGAATTTTGAAGACAAAGATTATTCAGAAAAGGGTAGAATTTAAAATACATCTCCCAAGGTGCACATTCCATTCTCATCCGCACTAAGTTTGATGAAGTGCTCACGACTCCCTCAGATAGCTCTTCGTGTTTGGAGTTTGTGTTTATAACAGTTTTCTTTTTATTTCTGTATTTCTTTTCACTTTTCACCACCTTTATTTGCAAGGTAGTTTTTTTCTCAGTTCTCGTTTTTTAGGAAACTAATCCTCTTTTTTCTTTTTTAAGGATATGGTCCATTTAAGAATGGATAATCTAAAAGAAAATATTGTTAACTATCTCTGGCATCTTTCTGTTCTCCCTCATCTGTATGTTCTCATCACCAAATATACCTGCTGGCAGCATTCCCTAAAATCCCATCCCAATCACCCCACCTGGAGCAGAAGTTCTGAACGTTTTGCAAAATTTGTCAGAGATATAATAGTTAAGGGTACCTAAAAATTACTGATTGTATCTCATGTGACATACATTAAATTGCCCTTACTCTCAGAAAGTCCTGTAATATGGACATTCATTTGCTTGAAGCTTCAGATGAGGAAATAGGGACACTCACTATGAAACCTATCTCAGCAGGAGATTATCTACTCAGTACCGTCACAGTGGGAAAGCAGCTCTTGTGCCTTTTCCCCTCCATGTTCAGGGAGCATCTTACATTTCTAAGTTCAACGCTCAAATGAAATGGTAATATCTCAATTTAAAATTTCATGCTTTGCAGTCAAATCTGGGGTCTACACACTTTCTACATTACCTTGTCAATTTAGGGGAACTCCCTAGGCACCACTTCTTTATTTCTAAAATGGATGTGATGATATCTATTACAGTGTTGTAAAATTAATTGAGGTACTGAATGTGAAATGGCTAGAACTGTAGTTAACTTGCATGAAATTCTCAATTAGATTGTGTTTATATGTAAATGTCACACATGCTCCTTGGAATTGGGCTTTACTGGTTTTCGAATATGGAAATGGTTATTTTGACAATTAAATTACGTGCTACAGATTAAAAAGATGAATATTACTTATGCGATTTGATATCAACTCCATATTCTGAGAAGACACTTCCATTAAACCTTTTCATTTATGCAAAGATAAGAAAAGTTCTTGCTTATTTTTTTTTCTGGTTCAGAGAGGAACCCAAATGCAGATGATTCACTGTTGCTAAAAGCTCTAGTAATGACAGATACAGATCATTAGCACAAACTGCTTTTCCTGTCAAGGGTAAAATAAGTATTCAGGAACATAATTGGAAGGGATTAAGCTTCTCCCAACAATTTAAAACATAGCATGAGCTAAAAATTTTAAGGCTGATAATTCTTACAAGGAATTAGCTGCAGAAAATAAAAGTCTTAAAGAAGAAGGCAAGGGAGGTACTTTTCTTTTTAATCTCATCCTGGAAGAAAAGACTATGAGAAAGGATTGAATGGGGTGGTTTCAGCACAAGCTGGGCTCTTCTCCTCTATGGAGTTTCACAGAATGAATGAGCTGGATTTGATATATATCGTGTAAACTATTGAGATGGGCAAACCAGGTTTTATGGCCAGAAACTAGGTTTCTCCTCACCCCTCTATCTTTTACTTGGTAGTGTAATCTACATTCCACATGGGTAATTTAGGGAGAAGTATATCTTCATCCTCAGGACAAAATGAGAATATCAGTGAAATCTTAGGTGAAGACAGTAAGGTCAGGTGTCTGGCTATCTTACCGAGGTACCTCAGGAGCATAGACAACACAATGTTCAGGAGAAAAGATATTTGTTTCAGATTAATTATCAATGTATCGGTGTTTGCTTGAAGATGTATCACAAAAGACTCAGGAGCAAAAATAAATTTTATGTTTATTTTATTCCTTTGTTTAGAGAATAGATGAGAGTAAATTAAGTCGTCATAGTCTAGCTAGACTCATTCCAATACTATATCAAGATTTGGAAAGGTCAGTCTGCAATATTCGTCATTTTCAATAGAGAAACTCTATTGACCAAATTACTTATAAGCATACAAATGACCTTGAATTTAACTAAAAATAGTATATTTTGATAACAGACCAGAATTAAAAGGATTTTTAGGACTAGAAGGGCATCTGTACTTTGTTTAAAAATCTGTGATTATGTTGCTTGGGGGCAAGAAGTGACAAGAATATTAAAATGAATGTCAAATACTTAGGGTGTCAGAAAGAAAAAAAAAACTTTCCCTAGTTTGGCTATTCACTTAGGCAGTAATGGAATACCACTTGCAGCATTATAGGGATAGAAAAGACCTTAGTGATCATGTAGGTCAGGACTTTTCAAACCTTTTCTTTTTTTTTTTTCTGATTTAAATCATTTGGAAGTCTTATAATAACATTGCTAAAAGCAAAACTGTTCTATTAAAATAAAGGTTCCACTTGACCTTGTTTATCTCATTGTCCCATTAAAACCTTAAAAGCACGTTTGTTAGAGGTGCTTCCAAGAAAACTCAAAGAATCCTTGTTGATTTAAAATCCTTGGTTTTAAAATCCTTGCTGATTTGGTGCAAGCCTTCCTATTAGACAAGGAAATGAATTCTGAGTCCACTTAGTGGTAGAATAGAAATGAAAATGGCACTTTTCCTCCTGACTCTGTTCATTAACTTGGTTCTTCCTTAATCCCTGCTTGCTCCTGCTTCCACAACTTGTACTAAATCATTCAATGCAAATGTTCTGGCCATATCAAGCATAGAGACATCATGAGACAATCCAGGCAAAGAAATTTCAAATTGGGAAAGTGAAAGTGAACAAAGAAATAAGAAACTGCAACAATTATTTCTGTGCATAAGGTGTAACAGTAATGATGTTTGATTCTTAATAGAAATACTGTTCTGGTATATATAATATCTCCATTCATAGCTAGCTGGTCAATATCTCTAGTCACAGCTTTGTTGTTCTTTTTTAGGGTATAAATACATGAAACAGTTATTGATATATCTCATATGTAATTTTTCTTTGGATTGTTAGGATGAGGAAAGGATTTATATTTTCAAACTAATATGTATGCTAATCTGTGTTCTCTCTATATTAAAAACAATATTTTCTTCAAAAATAGTGTTTTTTTAATCTTGTCATTTACCATTACAAATAATTCATGATTGAAGAACTCTATAATAAAAATAGCAATGTTTTCTCAAACCATCGTGCCTACTTTGTATAAGGGAAAACTGATAAAATCTTATTTTTCTGTGTATGAACAAAAGTAAGTCTTCAAGAACCTTCTTTTTATACACATGGTTATTCACAGTCAAAATCTTTGTCCTTTGAAAATCAATAGAAATGCTGCCATACTTTGAAAGATTGCTGTTGGAAGTAAGGCACAATGAACAAATGAGAAAATCATTAGAGGAAATCTGAGATAATTACTTTGACTACAGATTACTCTGTTAATCAAAATTTGGAGCAATAATGTTAATAAGTGTAACCTGTCATAATAGTTCCTGACAGTTTAGGAAGGTCTAAGGAACAGGTACTTCAATCCACAATGTAGCACAAGTAAGCTATTGTATAATTTATATGCTAAAAAGCTTTTGTATAAAATAATGCCAGCTTCAAAGAACTATTTTTTATTTTTAATTTTAAGAAAATACTATATAATTGGAATTACTTTTTCTTAAGTCTGTAGGTAAATATATCAGGAGAAGCTATTAGATTTGATTGTATGTGTGGGGAGGATTTTAAACTATAAAATGGATTCATTCAATAGGGTAGGGATATCCTTTTTTTCTATTTTTCTCTTTAGTGAGCTTTGGTTGTTTATATTTCAAAGCAGTTTTGAATTTCATTTAAACTAGCCAATTAATTTGTAGTTGCTCAGGATTTTTAGTTTAATTTTGTTATAGGTACAATTTGTAGTGTTGTAAATGTTTGGTAGAAACTATTAGTGGGCCTATCTAGGGCTGTGCTTTGCTTTACGATAGGCTATTGATTATTGATTCAATTTATTTATTAGATATGTGGCTATGCCAATTATTAACTAAATTCAAATAAATTCTTATGTGTTTACTCTTGTAATTACCTGTTTTACCATTCTTTATTCCCTTGTGGTAATCTATATTTCCAATTTGTATTATTTTTCTTTTTAATGAAGGTTGTCCTTTAATATTTCTTGCAATGTGGATCTACTGATAATAATTCTCTCAACTTTTATACATCCAAGGAGTTTTCATTTGCCTTTTAAAAAATGTTTAGTTTTATTGTTTGGGATTCATTGAGAGTATAAAGAGTAGGATTCTAGACTGATATTTTTCTTTTACTAAATTAAAGCTGTTTCTCCACTCCCTGATTTCTTTTTTAATTAAATTACTTAATTCATTAATTTTTATTTCAGGTTATGTGAGGCTACAACTAGGTTACAATACATTAATTGAAATGTTTCTCTGTGTCTTCTGTATATCTTTGTGATGAGGCTTAGCTTTGTGAGGATAGGTACTGAAATTATAACTTACAAGGTCATCTCTTCTAACTTCCAGTGTTTCTCAATTATGTGTCATTTTTGATTAAGGCATTTTGATTGTGTCATTTTTGAAATTCTGCCTCACCACAGATTGCATTTTCCTACTTCTTTTCATGCTGGGATATTTGGGATTGAATGGCAGACACTGTACATTTTACATTGTTGGGTGCCAAATATTTTTGAATTTCCATAAATATTCTTGTGGGTTTTATTTCACATCATTAAGTTATGTGGCAACACTAATAATTTGGGGTCTTGCTTTTAAAAGTCGTTAGGCAGACTTGGAGCGCTGCTAAGTCTGTGGCTAATTATTTTGTACTGGAAAGTCGGTCCTTTCTATGTACTTCTGTGAATCACGGGTTTCCCAAAGGGGAGCGGGTGCTGTTCTCATATTCTCAGCTCTGCCTGAGCTTTAACCTTAGCACTGTTAGTTCTTTCCCTCCACTCTTGCTCTGCTGCCCCTGCTTCCATTAGTTTCCTCTTGCCTTGGTGAGTTCTCAACTCCAAAAGAAACTTCTCATCTGAGGATTCTCTCTCTGTGAGACTCTCTCCTCTGCTATGGTGAGCTTTGATCTCCTCAGGAGTCCCAGTTTCATGTTACTAATACAGGAAATTTGCAGGACAATACACGTGTTTATCTTTTTTTTATGCCTCAGGCTAAAAACTTTCTTTCTTTCTTTTTCTTTTTTCTTTTTTCTTGGGGGGGAGGGGAGGGAGGACAGAATCTCACTCAGACACCCACTGGGGCTGAGTGCTGAGGTATTAAAGCTCACAGCAACCAAACTCTTGGGCTCAAGTGATCGTCTTGCATCAGCCTTCCACATAGCTGAGATTATAGGCACCTGCCAGGACACCTGGCTAGTTTTTAGAGACAGGGTCCCATCCTTGCTCAGGCTGGTCTCAAACTCCTTTGCTGAAGCAATCTCCCCACCTTGGCCTCCCAGACTGCTGGAATGACAGGCGTGAGCCTCTGCGCCCAGCCTTTGAAAACTTTCTTAATGAAATAAATTGGAGTTTTCCTAGAGATCACTTTGTTTTGTTTTATTTCCAATTTCTAGGTATCCTTTTTCTTTATTTGCTGTTGTCCAATGTTTTGAAAAATCTATTATTATTATTATTATTATTTGTAGAGACAGAGTCTCACTTTATTGCCCTCGGTGGAGTGCCGTGACATCACACAGCTCACAGCGACCTCCAACTCCTGGGCTTAGGCAATTCTCTTGCCTCAGCCTCCCGAGTAGCTGGGACTACAGGTGCCTGCCACAACTCCTGGCGATTTTTCTGTTTTGCAATTCGACCAAGGCCGGATTTGAACCCGCCACCTTCGGTATATGGGGCCCATGCCCTACTCGATGAGCCACAGGCGCTGCCCTATTATTATTATTATTTTGATTGTTTCATTTGATCATATAAATCTGGTTTCTGTTGTTAGGTCTGAGCTAGTCAACATGGGTTTTGAGAAACATTTCTTCAGTGAAAGATTGGGATACAAAGTAGAATAGTTTACTTTACTTTCTCAAGATAGGAAAGAGGGCCAACATGGTTAAAGAGAAGGAGATGGTGTTGGCAGACAGAATCAGGTATTTAGACATTTTGTTTAGAAGCTGAGGAACTTTTATGGCTGTAGCTAAATTAACAGGGTGTGGTAAGGCTGCTCCAACTGCCTGTCTCTCTTCTGAGGGGCAGGCTGATAGAAGAAGAAGCCATGGCAGGGTGTCAAGGTCCCAGAGTTGGCTCCCCTGCTTCTCTTTGGGGACAGGCTTTACTAGAGGAGATGTGACTCTGCCCTAGAAATATGGTTTTGGATAAGGACTGAGCCCTGAAGCCCCCACCTCTGCTGTTCACTCAGGAACTGTGCTAGACTGCAAAAAGGCCGATTCTTAAAAGCAATTTTAAAAGAGAAATATTTACATCTCTTTTCCTTTTGTCCATCTCTTTTCAGAAGTTGTGAAAAACAGAATTCTGGTAGGGTGCTTATTAACTAACGAACGCATAGGATTGATCCTTAGGTTAGATCTTTCAGCAAGGCCAGCCTTCTGGTTATTCTGCTTTGGCCAGAAGCGGGAGTTGCTTAATTACTTTTTTCTCACTTCTTACCAATACTTCATTTATTAAATATTTGAGCCATTATTCCTACTTCTAAATTTCAGTTTGTAAGCATTTTTTGTGTCTTATTATGAAAACATTTTGCTGTCATATTTACTGCGGTCCTGGGTTGGGTGTAAAAGACTAGATTGATAAATATTCTTTTCCTTGGAAAATCAAAGCGATATTGACTCCAGATCTTTTGTTTATTGCTCAACAGCATCTAATTGTCATTTCTTGAGGCTTTCAGTGTTATATTTCTAGAGGTTTTTATCTTTTAGGAACTTCTAATACTTCAATGAATCCAGGTGGGTTATTTTCTAACTTCAAATCTATAACATTCTGCCTCTTTCTCGTCCTTTACAATCTATCCCATATTCTGTCTGTCCGTCTACCCGGAAACCATCAGTTAGAAATGAATTGGCCCCTTCCAAGATCCTTTCTCTCTCCTTCCTACTTCCGATCTTTCTGTCCCTTATTAACGTTCACTTCCTCATCTCTAGTAGTTCTCCAGCTTTCTTCACTTCTTTTTACTATTCTTACGGTATATAATATTATTTAAAATCACTTTGGTCTTCATCTCTAGAAATCCATTTTGTTCTTTTGCATAACATTTTATAGTCTTGTCCTCTTATGTACTTCCTATTCCTTTTCACCATGGTTATGCTTTCCAATTTTCACAAGTATTTTTATATTTTTTTCTATCCATAGTGCAGGGGAGGAAAAGGATGCCTTTTGCTCATCCATCCTAGGTTGATGGCTGAGGACCCTATGATGAAAGGCAGATTAAGAAGATAAAGGAAAAGCATGACTATTTATTTAGTGTCAGTTTTACATGGTGAAGAAAATAAAGCTGAAGACACAAACAAAAGGTTAAGTCTGTGTCTTTTTCTGCTAGGCTTCATGAAGAGTGGACAATTGTGCCAAAATACGATAGGACAAATGGGTGTGATGTACTGGTAATAAGCTGGGTGAAACAGCAAGGTCATATTGTTGAGCTTCTTCTCTGTGCTTTCTCATCTTTGGAGATAAGGATGTTCTTTTCCTGCAGGTAAAGGAAGGGCATATCTCACACAAGGGGAAGGTAAGAAAACCCTTCCTAGTTTTTATATGATCTGCTTCAAGACAAAAGAATAGGGAAAGGTATGAATGACTTCCTTGATTCTGTGGCTTTCTCAAATGTCTTCAACTTAAAATATATTTTGGTATAATGTGTCCTGAATCCTATCAATAGCCTAAAGAATAATATCATTCTGCAGTTTCCCCCCTTCTTTTGCAAAGATTATGCACCCTTTCAAGTGTTCTGTCTTTACAATTGGTCTTAGCGGTATGAGTTTCCCCTGTTCAGAGCTGGAAAGGGACCCTCCACTCCCATTTTCTAGGCCTGGGTAAACAGGAGTTTTCCAGATCCCATTCCTGGGCTCAAATAGGATCGGAGCAAAGCAGCCTGATCAGTTTCTCATCTGAGCTGTTCCTCCTGGAGTACAAAGTAAACATCTGGCTGCCTCCACCAGACGGGACTATAAGGACCACATTGATTTGTTAATACATTCAGTTACTAATTTTTTTCTGTCTGCTGGCTCCTGACCAACTGTGACATGTTCTGGACAGGCATTCCCAAGATCCCCTGCTCACAGGCAGGACATAAACCCCTACGCAAAAGGCCCACAGGGCCTCTCGCTTGGGTTCACCCTACCCGCCCCTGTTGCTGGAGGTTCTGTTGTCCTTCTTTCCCTTATCTATCTCATTCTCTGTCAATAAATTCTGTCTTTTCCCTTATCTGCATGGTCCATGGTTTCATCCTTGAGCTCTGAGATCAAGAAGTTGGCAGAGAGAGAAGTTCCACCTCCACTAGTTGTAGCTTTTAGCTTGCTACCTCCAAGACTATAGCATTTCCTCTCATATTATCAGACAAAAATCAAGACTGTAGTCTGCTAACTGACTTTGTCTGATGCCTAGCAAAGATAACCAATGTCCTTTGAGCTCTCTACTTCAAAGTGTTTTTTAGAAATTGTTAGAGATTTCCTCTAGTCATTTTTTGAAATTAGAGATATAATACATTTTTGAAATAATTTAGCAATAATTTATTTGAATTTTGGCTAGAGACTGAACCACATAACCACCAACCATTGAGATTGTTAGAAAACTTCATATACATTTTCACATACCTTACTTAATTTATTCCTCACAATGATCCTCTGAATATAGCCTGAGAAAGAAGAAAACTGAGTCTTAGACATTTTAAATGGCTTGACCACAATCACAAAGCACTGATGAATCCTTTAGCTATGATTCAAGTTCAGGTCAATGGCCTTTATTGGATTTATACTTACCCATTAATCTGTGTAATAACAGCTTCAAAAAACAGGGAATTTGAACATTTAAAATTTGTGCTCGTCTAAAGGGAGATAATACTTCACCTTTTGACCTGTGCTTGACTGTCCATCCTATATTCTTATCAACTTAAATATCTTGGAAAACCTGTTCCAATAATTGAGATTTGGAGAAAAGCAGTTTAATGTAAAGGAAATAGTGAATAGTGTTATAATATTTAATACTGGCAACTGGATAAAACTACAGTATTTTTGAATTCCAGGAATAGCTAATGAAGACCTTGCTCTCATGAAAGTTCTTTAAGTTTAATTTGTGATGTGCTGAAATCAGAACATTTTTAGTTACCCATGATCAATATTGACTGTGCTTAACTACTAATCTTGAATTAAATAAGCTTCTATTGAGATTTATTCTCCTCTTAATTCAGTTTACTATCTCAGCAGCACTCTTGTAATTTGCATTTAAAAAATGAATTCTTAGATATTGCTTGATTTTATTCTTTTGACAACAAATATATCAGTTAGTGAATGAAATGGGGTTAAATACATACATGTCAATGGTTTTTAAATTAATTTTAATACTATCTTATACCAAAGAATAAGTTTCAAATTATCTTCTTCAAATATTGATATTTCTTTTCAAATGTTTCTTCTTGAATTCTGCAGATTTTCCAAAGAGTTTCTTAAAATGACATATATTTCAGAAGCTCCTGCTGAATTTATATGGACCTATGCATTCATATCTCTCTGTTATTTTTACTGAGAACTATTTATCTTACCCAAAGTTATTAGTAAAAGCAAGTCTTATTTTTGTATTCTCATCCATTCCCAATTAATTTAGAAGATAACATTGTTTGCTATATAAAGAAGATGCTCTAATAAACATAGAAATTTCTTTCCTTAAAAATTTATTCTAAATATTTTCCAATTCTCTTACATCATGTACTAGAATTGTATAACATACCACCTGTGTAAATTATCCCCCAAATGATTATTGACAGAAAGATACTGAAGAACAAGAGAATAGAATTTTCCTTTGTGATAATAGTTACTGAAACTTAATGAGATGGCTATATAAAACAGCCCATATGTTTTTGCTGGTATTATCATAATTTCCTAATATCAAATTTCCTAAGGTAGATTTTTTGTGTGTATGTGGCTAGATGATATTCACAGTGCTAAAGATTTTTGTCTTTGGGTGGCGCCTGTGGCTGAGTGGGTAGGTCACCGGCCCCATATACCGAGGGTGGTGGGTTCATACCTGGCCCCGGCCAAACTGCAACAAAAAAATAGCTGGGCGCTGTGGCGAGGACCTGCAGTTCCAGCTACTTGGGAGGCTGAGGCAAGAGAATCGCCTAAGCCCAAGAAATGGAGGTTGCTGTGAGCTGTGTGATGCCACGGCACTACCGAGGGCGATAAAGTGAGATTCCATCTCTACAAAAAAAACAAAAAACGTCTTTACTTAAAAAGTGCTCTCCAGGAAAGCTATATTAATTTATATTCCCAACAGAATTCTATTATGACCAAGAGTAGAAATTATTTTATTACCTTTAATCTTGATCATATATAAGTTTTAGAACTCTTTAAAAAGGCTTTTACATTTCAATTTCAACAATAAAAATACCTATAGTAGATTTTTATTTGTTTGTTCTACTATCTGTTTTTCTGAACACATTGAATCTAAATACAAGTTTGACAAAGTCTTTTAGGTAACCTAAAAATTTATACCTTCATATTAATTTGAAATAAAAAAAATCTTTTAAAAACTCAAAATCAAATTGAAGGCTCAAAAAGTTAACTAAATATTGCAGAGTATATAAATAAAAAAAGAAAGTGACAACAATAAAAGAAAGGACCTAATTGAGAATCCAACACAATATATTAAAAAAACACAAAGATAGCCATCATTAAACTTCACAAGAGTTGGAATAAATCAAAGGATATAAAATTAGAATGAAGAAGAGGAGATAGAATCTTTATATATAAACACTACTCAATGAATAATATAAATTACATTAGAAATATATTAGGATGAATAACCGGGCATTGTTGTGGGCACCTGTAGTCCCAGCTACTTGGGTGGCTGAGGAAAGAAAATTGCTTCAGCCCAAGAGTTTGAAGTTGCTGTGAGCTATGATGCCACAGCACTCTCGAGAGGGTGACATAGTGAGACTGTCTCAAAATATATATATAAATAAATTAGAATGATTTTAATATATATTTTCCATAAACTGTACATTTACTAATCCTATATGTAGTAGAATAAAGACATTTCAAGCAGAGAAATTGCAGAATGTTTACTTTTTCCATACCCTTCTCTTAGGATATTGCTTAAAGTTATTCTCTAGCAAAATCCAAAAGAAAAACAAAGGGTAATGCGCAGAAACTGAGACATGTTTTTAGCAATCATCAGATCCAGCCTATGAAATTAAAGAAGAGGAATTCCAATTGATAAGTCAAGGATTAGCAGTATAACAATATTATTTTGAGATATGATGGTAAAACAAATCAAAGTGATCTAAAAAAGTTACAGGTTGATGTTTTAGATAAAAATGTGGGGACATATAAGGATAAGGTGAGGAATAACTCTTAAATTAATCTTGCAGAGCTATTTAATGCTGTTTACTATGGGTATGCATTATTTTTATATTTATTAAATAAAATAAGCCTCAAGAATAAACATTGCTTCTGTATTAATTTAAGTAAAAATTTGAGTTTAAAAAACCATTTCATTATAAGTGATGTTTATGGATAAAATATATTCATAAAGAGAAAAAAATGAATATGACTGCAAGCCTCTATATCTCTAAATCATAAGCAAAGTATGCGTGAATATATATATCATACCTTCTAAATGTCTTATTCACCAATAAGTTTAGTGGGAACTTAAGAGACTTATAGAATAAATGACTGAATATCCTCCTTCTCTGAGAACTCTGTGGGACTCTACCTTAATGAATCGCAATATTTTTGCACTTCAGTGGTTGTGAAATAACATGGTAATCAAAAGTTTATGAAAATTCATTATGATTTGAGAAAAGTAGACCTTTACCATGGCTCCAGAAATCTGTGCTTTTGAATTTTGGATAAGAACTTATTTGAATCAGACTTAGACTATCACTCTCTACTCTTCCCAAACTCGCGTCCACTCTTGTTGACTTGTTTTTTCATTAGCTTTGAATAGCAGACAAAAATCAGATATTGCCTCATCATAAGGGTAGAAAGGGTGGCTCATTTATACTATGATTTAAATGATGGTGGAAAGCCCTGCCTGCTTCTAGATAGCTGCTTCCAACTGAATCTGTCTGAGTTTATATATATTGTTTTATTGTTGGGGATTAATTGAGGATGAGTTTATATTTTTTTAAAGAGAAGAATGGTTCACACTGTCCCAGAAGCAAATATTTGTGTCTCAGATAGTGAGGTCGAGCACAGTCTAAGGTGGTATAGAATATATGAAAAGGGAATGATCAGATTCTGCTGCCCAAAAAGGAAGTCAAAGGAGGACATCCAATTAAAAGCTGGTGGTAGTGGGGCAAAGAAATGAAATCTTCACACATGTCTATCTTTAAAAAAAAAAATCTTTTGACAAGAAAAGAGAAGAATGTAAGTATAGAAAATGCTTAATTTCAAATTTCCCCAAGGCTTTGGCATTTGTCCAGGGACTGGAGGTGGAAAACTTAAAAATACATAAAAGGAACTAAAATTCCCTAAAAATATTTGGATAAAAGTAGTCTGAGGGTTGCTTTTTGGAAAGGGTACATGGGTTTGAATTAAAATATCAGGATTCTTGGTTTATTGGTACAGTGTTTCTATGAAATGGAGCTAAATGAAAGTAAATAAAATAACATGATACAAGCCCTTTCTGAATGTAACTATAAAAGCTGAAAGATTCACTTTATTTTGATTAAATGAGCTTTGTGAGAGGAAAAACTTCATGGGCTTTAGGGACCATGGGGATTTCCAGGGAAATCTTTATCATTTAACCAGAAAATCAAACTAGATGAAAATATTAAAAATAAATTTCTTAAGGGAGGAAAATCACTGATGTAATCCTTAGAAAAATAAACAGTTCCTACCAGAAAATGACTATCTCATCTGCAGAATAAATTGTTCTAGATTTTTCGAAAGTTATGCATGGTGTCCGTTCACTATGCCTTCCTCCTGCACTCAGCGATGAACTAGCTTCCATTTTGCCAAAGGTATTATTTTTGCCTACTGTTTAGTTATAGTGCAATAGGATTGCAAAAAGTCCAAAACTAATGAAAATTTCGTTGTATTCTTTGGTTCTGTTTAATAGTATTATGTTTTTATAAAGGAAACATCAAAAACATAAAGTTTATGTTCAAAGCAACTTGTATTAATTGTCTTAGAGATTTTGTTTTATGGTCCAATGTAGTAACCTTCCACCAAGCTGTTTTTGCTTCCTGAGTGTGGTAGTACTATGTGCTCATACTTACAATGGGACAGTTCATCATTTGTGAGGAAGTAACATCACACACAATGAAGGTTAATATAGAGAAAATCAGCTGTGGTAAAACAAGTCAATAAACATTTACCATTAGAATGATGCAAAAGTATGACATGAGTGATTCTATGTCATAAAAGCCATCATGGAGATGTTTACAGTCCTGAAGAGACCTTTCAAAAGGTCTGGTGGGTTTCTTTTTATACTTTCTTATGTTCAAAGGAAAATGGGATGTATATGAAATTATTTGGAAGTATTGACAAACATATTCAGAGAGACAGAATGCACTATTTATTTATACATTTTGTAATGTATATAAAGAGATTTTAATTATAAAAATGGTTCATTTTTTGAGAGATTTTAAAAAGTGATCTACAATTTTCTGACCAGTCTGAACATTAACCAAACCTTAATTAAATTAGTAACTTTAGGGAGAAACTTCACTGTAAATGTTTTTAAGAATCTAAGAAATAGCAACCATCTTTAGAAATAGCAATTATTAATTGGAAAACAAAATTTTGAAAACTGAACACCTTTTTGTCCCATACTGCTCTAGTCACCCAACAGGAGACATGTGATTGTTGGGCAAAGTCACAGTGATGCCTCATCTTTCTTTGGAGCCCTCCTCTTTCACACAGTATCTAATGGCTATGTGTTAACATAAGGCACATTACTTATAACTCACCAAATATAAGTAATGTGGGTAGGTTTTTGGGGGGACAGGTTCTTACCCTTTTTCTTTACTCTAATTAACAGCAAATCACCTGAAAATAATTATTTATATTAACTATTTTCAGTTCTCTTAGTCTCACTTGAAGATATTTCAATGAGAATTTCACCCCCAATTACTTCTATCAAAGTCACCAATAATTGATACATTGCCAAATCTAATAGCAGTTCTGGTTTTTCATCATTCATTACTTATCAGCATTATTTCTTGCATTAATCACTCTTGCTTCATGAAAGATTTAAAATTTTATTCCAAGACACTGCACACTGTAGTTGTCCATATCGATCAATGGCTACTGTTTATTCAGCCTTACATCTCAACATTGTAGAACCTCCAAGTGAAGTCCCTGGATTTTTCTTTGTTATAAATTTACTCCTTTACATTCATGATTTTAAATATTATATAAATGTCAATGACCCATACAAGTATTTCTCCAGCCTGGACTTGTTCCCCAAATCCCTGAATTCTAGACTTGTATAATATCACCTACTTAGTATTTCTATTAAAAAAAAATTAAGAATTCATCTTGAACTTACCATTTCTAGAACAGACTCATCGTATTTCCCATATCCTGTTCCTCTTAAATTCTCTCAATCTTGATTACAGCTAACTTATCTTTCTAGCTGCTTAGATCAGATATCTTTTTGTTATCCTTGATTCTTCTTTTTTTTTCTAACTAACATTCAATTTGGTGCATATTCTATCATCTTTACTTTCAAAACATACTCAAAATTCACTTAATAATCTACCACCTTCAGCAGAACAACATGATTCCAAGCTAAAAATCATTCCTAGTCTGGATAATTTTAATTGCATAATTTTATCCTGTCTTTTTAATTTTAATACTTTCTGTCTATTCTCTACACAGCCTCTGTGGAAAAATTATTATCTATTGACATATATCTCGAGTCAACATGTAGCTATATGTCTTTAAAAAAATCTGTTATTTAAATCATTTCTATGCCCTGAAACACATTTAAATTGCTCCCCATATCACTCAAAGAAAAAGCAAAAATCATTGCAGTAGCCTATACTGTCTTATGAGATTTATTTCTTCTCTCTCCAACCTCATTACCTCTCTGACCTTATGTGCTATTATCATCCTTTGTATTCATTCTTCTCTAGCCCCTCTATATTTATGCACTGCAATCATACCAGGAAATATCGACCTAAAGGCTTTCATATTTATAGATTTTTTGTTTTTGCCTAGAAAGCTCTTCCCCCACTGATACCCATGGTGTGGTTTTACTCCGTAGGCTTTGTGCCCCAGATGCTTCCTCAGTGAAGCCTTTCTTAATCATCTTATTTAAAATTGATTGTTAATGGGTACAAAACTACAGTTAAGTGGAAGGAATAAGATCTCATTGTGTGTTCAGTAGCACAGCAGGGTGACTACAGTGAAAAGTAATTTATGTATATTTCCACATAACTGAAAGAGTGGAATTAAAATGCTCCTAACACAAAGAAAGAATAAATGTTTAAGGCGATGGATACTTTCTTTGGTTACCCTGATTTGATTATTATACATGGCATGCTGGTATCAAAATATCATGTGTACTTCATAAATAAGTACAATATTTATGTATCCATAATAATGAAGAAATGAAAAATTTAAGAATAGAAAAATAAATATCATTGAGCTTCGTCAGTCTATTTAATCATACTTTTCACTATTTTTTGCTTTGTTTTCATTTGTGGTGCTTACCAATATCTAACATCATATCTTTTTACTTAATTATTTTGTTTTTTCTTTTTGTCTCTCTCCTTCCACTATAATGTAAAATTAATGAGAGCCAGGATTTTCCCTTTTTCCTTCTCTGTTCTATCTTCAGAGTACATCATTGAATAAATATTCAAATGAATGAATAAATACATGAATTATCTTTGTGAGTCCTGTTTTGTTGAAATCATAGATGAATAAACTTGCCAATTAGCTAAAACTGTCAGAGCAGATTCCAGCATAATATCAAAGGAAAAGTATAGGTTTCCTAATCTTTAGACATCCTTACACCTGAATGTTTTATGACTCTGTTTATATTAAGTAATACAAAGAAATTGTGGAAGTGCTAACCTTCTTTATCTTCTCTTCCAGGTTGTGATTGCATAAGAAATATACATGCAGTTGATGATACAGAGGAACAGCCTGGCCTCTGTTGTACTACAACAGAGTACAGTGCACCAAAGGAAACCAGGCATGTGTGGACTAGGTATGTCTTCCTAAAGGGTGAATTGTTGAGTGATAAGCAGCCTCAGGGTTCCATATTGTGTCATAGGCTGCCTTTAGAAAAACTCAGTAACCAACTGATAACCACACTGATTAATTTCATATAATAAATATAGAGTCAAAAGATAGGGTGTTTTGGCATGGCGGTAAAATTTGTGAGGAGAACACCTCACATTACTGAATTGTATTGTTGAAGCTTTATTCCTGTCAAAAGCTATGTTTACATATATTACTCTAACAATTTGGGGATACATGAGGTTAACAGTTTCGATGAAGTTTTGATCTGCTGTACAAAGAGAGGAATTTTAAATGGCTACAGTACACACTCTATGGGTGCTGAAGATGGTGGGGGGGATAGATTTTCAGGGAAGGGAACTAGAAAAATAAAGCAGAAAAATATACTTCAATTCTTACCCATTTTTAGAAAAAAAGTATGGTTGTGAAAATTGATTTGATTATCTATTTAGAGATTTTTGCCTTTATAGGTTCTGAAATTCATTTTAAGTTTGAAAATATCTGTTTTACGGTATGTTTTATTAAAAAAAAAAAAGGAAAGAAAAAGTACACCTGATTTCCTATCATGTTACAAAGGCTAATTGAGTGGATGAAAACTGTGTAACTGAGTAGAGAAATCTGAGAAAAATGGGAATTTACGGATATGAATGATGAAGGTTTTTCATTTTCACGCGTTGTGACACCACATGCAACCTGAAGGAAGGAGAGGGAGCTAGCTGGTGCTAATTCAGCCAGTCTCGTGTTATGTGGTCATTCTTATTCCTGCCTTGATGCCATTAAAATATTTAATTCTATAGCACACTGAAAAAATTAGTAAGCAGAGCTATATAATAGCTGCGGGAAGAAGCAGATCTGGAGTGGTTATGCATCAGGAAAATGCGTGCTAATTGCTCTGCCTTTCCTGTTGCTTTTTTATAAAACAAAAACCAAAAAGCAAAAAGCCATATCCTTGCCTAAGAATGGTAACATTATATTTCAGACCTTAATGCGATTGGTACATTGTAGAGTTGGAAGATCAGATGGTGAAGTTCTTGGCACAATATAAAAACAAACAAACAAACAAACAAACAAACAAATCAACAAAAATACGTAGGCCAGGAGACTTTGTACTCCCAAACAGACTCCAGGGAATAAGGCAGCAAGGGATTATATACACATGATAATTGAGGGAACAGCAGAAAATAGCACAATTGAAACATGATTAAAAATGCATATGCCCAGCAGGAAGAAACACCACTGCGGCTCAGAAAATAGAAAAGATGATAAAGATTGGCACAGATTAGTGTTTCATGTAAGTAGCTAATACTACCCCTTTCACTTAAAACAATTTTACATAGAATCTGGAGCCTGATGGAATGGATTTGGAGAGGTGGTCTAAGAATACGTAGACTTACCTAAAGTCTGTTGGATTTCCTATGCATAAGCCACATGGTGAGATGGGGAAAAAATAGTGTCCTTAATGTGACTTATTAGTACCAGAAAGAATTTTAATAACTGTTCGACCATTATATGTTTGCTTTCAAGAGTGACTCTGTATTGTTCATAACATATGCATACATTGCATACATACATTGCAAAACTTAAGCCCCATTTATATAAACTCTACCTTCTAATTTTATTTGACTACCACTTGAAAGTGATAAAAAAAGACCTGCGGGCTCGTGTTCTGGTTAGAGTTGAGTATATGACTTACACATTCTTAAAAAGCAATTTTCAAAGAAGCACTTTTATGTGATGGGCTCTGGGAAAACAATTATAAATAGAATAGACAACTGGCCAGGTCATCGAGAGTGTGCAATCTATTGTTTTCAACATAGGAGAGTGAATAAATAATTCCAATCCATGAATTTTAGTGTTCTGGGAGGAAAAGTATGGAGGAGCTAGAGGAGCAGTGAGGAATGGGAAGGAAGGTAAGTGGGGCGAGGCAGAGACAGACAGGGAGGCTTCCAGGATGGCAAGAGAAAGCATAAAATTGGCAAAGTCCCCTGAATAACAGTATGGTATACCCCAGAGAATGTAAAGGTTTGAAAGCAGTCAAACTTTGAGGGGTTTTAATGTGTCTTTTTTTTTTTTTTCATGGAATAGTGACAGCTATAAGAGAGCAGAGAGAAGTGGACATTTTAATCACACATTGCATTTCTAAAATGCTTTACAGTTTTCAAAAATCTATCAAATAGATCATCTCCTTTGACCCTTTGTAACACCAAGGAACTAGGTGTCGTGGTTAAAATGACACTTGCACTGTTTTAGAAAGGGAAGTTGATGCCTTTTCTCAATGTCACAAGGAAGCTGGTGCCAGAGTGGGAATTAAACTATCCCCTAACTTGTGGTCAAATGACTATACCATTTGTCTTCTCTACATGTGTCCTTCAGAGAAAGACAAACCACTGGTCTTGATGTATTTAAATTCTCTCTTTGCCAAAAAAGCCCTGAAAAAACTGATTACAGTTTACTGGAACTACAAAAACAAAATGTAGGAACTATAGTGAAGTCTCTCTTGAGAAACTGTCTCATGTTCTGTTCTTTTGGAGTTTGAATGTAGTATGTGACAATATTTTATTGTATTGGAAGATGGTACGCAAGGCAAATTCAAGGTCAATACTTGAATTTGGAAAATTTTTAGTTTCTGAGCATAATATATAATTTGCATTTGATCTTGTAATTCTGGGGTGAAGTAATTATAGCATGTTGTATACAATTAGAGCTGCAGAATAATTTCATTTTACATACTAACAATACACTAAACGAAAAGATGCCAATTAAAGCACCACTGAAAAAAATGGAGTAATAACTTGGCATGAAAAACAAAAGTATTCTGGGTGGTGCCTGTGGCTCAAAAGAGTAGGTGGTGGGTTCAAACCCAGCCCTGGCCAAAAACTGCAAACAAACAAACAAACAAAAAAGTATTCTACATTTGAGCTAGAGCATCATTTTGGTTTGAAGATCAGCTGGAATTTGGGTGTGGTAGAAAGAAAAACAAAAGTAGTAAAAAAGTTTATAGATAATGTCAAGATTTGGCATAGAAAGTTTATTTTCTTTGTTTGGCTTTGTTTGTCTATGTGAATGAACCATGTAAACTCATCATATAACATTTTATTTGTAAAATTGAGGGGTGACATGAATTAATTTGCAAGGAAAATATAGGGATTGTAAAGAACCTTCTTGGGACCATTTTTTTTAATAGAAAGTGTTAGACTAATCATAAACTTGAAGGAGATTAGAAGAATTTAAATGAACAAAAGGGCAGAGATGAATTGCTCCATATGGACTGAAAGAAAAGAGACCATAAATGTTTCTAAAACACCTAAGAAGTTAACTTCAGAGTGACATGGCGTTTCAGTTTGGAATTTTTGAAAACTAAAATTTCATCTTAGAGTTTTAGAGTCTAGAAAGTCATTAGATTAATGGGTGTACCACATTAATTTTTGTGTACATTATATTTTTCATGACTTTCATAGTAATGTGAATCTGTGTATAAGCATTTTACCAGTGTTTTAAGTTGTTTTAGGTGATTAAAGCCAACCCGTGACTCTATTTATCTATAAATTAATTTTGAATTTACTTGTATTTGTTAAAGACATATTTTTAACAGTTTGGTCATTGAAAAATAATTAAGAGTGTTTATTGAATATTGGAATATGTTTTATGTCTGAAAAAAATAAGTTTATTTCAAGAAAAATTGACATCTGCCTCTAAAATTACCCTTTCATGAACAAAAGAAAATTAATGAGTCTAGCAGCATAAATATTTGTGATTATCCTAAAAGCAAACTTTTAGTATATGGTAATTTTTATAACTTATTTTACCTAATTTTTCACAAGAATTATGAGAAACTTTGCAATAAAAAAACTAAAAACTTTACCATCTGAGTTTGGTAATTTCTAATTTTCTCCACTAATACAGTTTTGGTTTATCATTTGTTTTCTTTGCAATGTCACTATTACTATCTTCCTGTATTTTGCTTTCCTTATCTTATTTACCACAGGAAAACCCCACCTTTCTATACCTTAATCAACATTTCCATCATTATTCCATTAAGCTGTTCACCTCTCTATTCTGTCTTCACAACTACTTCTAGGTTTTCCAATGAATTTCAATGTAATTGTATACTATTAAGATATACTTTCTTGTATGATCAACTATTTCTTTAAACATCTATTTAACTCATTTATTTTAGCTGAAATTTTACTTTCACTTCTAGAACCTCTTGGCCATGGAGTGGTCTGTTTTCAAACTTTCCTGATTCATTATAATTCTTAGTAAACTCCTGTGCTAATCATAGACCATGTTTCAGCCACTGCCAACCAGCAATTACTTTTTGAAAATGCTTAAAAACTACCTAATGCCAGCACCTTCATATTTGGTGATAGCAACAGACACTCAAAGTACAATTACTTCTTCCTGATGATTTCATCGGCAAGTTCATAGCTTCCATTGCCATCTCCCAGTTGACAAAATTCTTAGCAACTTCAATAATAGCGACAAGGAACCTTATGCTACCTAAGGTCAGCCTTCTTCACTATGTGTTTCAATGTCATTTTTGCATCACTCAGTTTCCCCTTTGCTAGAAATGGGCTGTGCTTTTCATCCATCTCAATGAGCTCATTCTTGGAGCACAACAAAATCATGTATGCATGTAATCTATTCCTTACTTTCATTGTTATCACTTATCTTGTTTCTTTGAATTCCCTAATTAATAACTTGGAGCTACAATATCTCATTGACTATATGGTTAACTGTTAGTTGTTGTGGATAGATACTACACTAGGTTGTTGGGATTTGAAGAATCGAGACAGAAATATCTTTTCACAAAACTCTCTGAATTTCCTTAAGGAATTTAAATTGATAAGCTTTAGCAAATACAATTTCTTTAGCTTGCTATCCAGTTTGGTACAAGACAAAAATGCAGCATGTTTGTGGTGGTGCCACAACGGGTTAATTTAAGGCCTCTGTCTTGAATCCCATAAAAATCTGTGTGGAGGAGAAAAGAGGGGACCTAGAGGTTTCAGTTTGGGAATAGAGAAGTCACGACATTCATAGATAGTCTGAAACAAGTTATAAGAAAGACTTCATGACTGGAGACAAATAGTGATCGCACTATCTCCTCTGGGAGAAGATATAAGAATATCGCTGCTCAAAGTCTAACCGAGAATCATGCCTCAACAGTCACCAGTATAGGATCTGGACTTCACCAGCTACCATACTGGAAAGAAGAAGCAGGTTTTACAATGCTACTGTTAGAATGTTCAAGGACTTGGTGTCTGCTGACATCAAACAGAATAAGAGCACGTGACAGATTATTTCCCTGAAGGTGACTAAATCATCGAAACTAGAATTTGTATTTCTGAGGACTGTGGCCTCACATATTGGTGGATTAAACTATGTTCTATATCTTTCTTTAAAGCCCAGCAAGGTAGAAAGTTGTTCATAAATTTGTGTCTTTTATAGAAAACAAATATTAATATATTTATATTCATATATAAGGTACATTATGAGTTAATTGGGAATTCTGCAATTAGTGTACATCTTCTTTTTATACATGCAGATATCAATAAGATATGAGTATAAAGTAAATATTTTCTAAGACACATCAGAACTTACATCATCACTGTGTATTATCCTTTTAGTCACCAGCAACCCAACACCTATTTTTGATAATTGATACCTCTTCAGAATAGCAACTCATTTGGAACTAGCTATCACGCATTTTATAAGTGCCGCCATAAAAACCATAATCTTTCCTCTACGGCCATACCTAGACTTTCTTATAGTGTCATCTCTTTCAGCGTATCTATCTATCTAATAGTTTCTGCGGTCATGTGTATTTTTAGCTTGAAGGGAGAATTAGTGATATCCCATCCATCAACTAAAACTTAGGGAAAAGAAAAAGCTTTTTTGGGAAGTTTGGGCTTTGCAAAAATGATGATAAATTTTATCCACCCCAACATCAACGACACCTACAACAATACTGTTGCCATGAATTACAGACTTAATCTGTGCCAGACACAGAGCAATACTATTTATGTTTAATCTTCACAAAGTACACAGAAAATATAAATGATTAATACTGTTTGCCACAAGAAAACACCAGAAATGAAGAGAATAAGCACCTGCTCAAGGTAACATGGGTCATAAGTAGATTTCAAGGCTACTTCAGGCTGACTTCAGTCTCTGATTTTTGGTACCTACTTTTTTTTGTTGTTGTTGGGGATTCATTAAGGGTACAAGAAACCAGGTTACAGTGATTGCATTTGTTAGGGAGAGTCCCTCTTACACTTGTGCCTTGAGTGGATGCCTGAGTTAGATGAATACACCATAATTTAGTGCCAGAAAGTTTGCGAGCCTGATGCAAATAAAGAATCATTGTTTTTGTGGGATCATCTTCTGAAACTTTTTTAAACAAACAATTGCCTTCATTTTTCAAGGAAAATTTGAATGTTCCAGAAGGAAATGCTATGGCTTTTTACCTTGAAAAATGCTGATGCTCTCTAGCGTCTGTTAGAATGCCATAAATGTTTTATCCTTCATTTTTTTAAAAAACAGATCAAAACATCACAACACCTGGCATTTGTATCCTAACAACTGGGTAGGAAATGATTTTAGATACAGAAAAACAATGTCATTTGGGTTTTGAGATAAAACAAGAAGTGATTCAGTGAGCCATTCCTATGATTTCATTTATTTATATGATAAGTATATATGGTATTAGCTACTTTTTTGACATTGTCAATAGAAAATGTCAATAAATTTGCTTGAAATGAGAAAATGCATTTTGATGACGTTAATGATTGCTGCATGTGAAAATTTGTTTAAAGAATAATCAAAGTGACTTTAGAAATGCCCAAAGAAAAGCAAGACTTAATTTTTAAAAAAAGCCTTAGGCTGGATTCGAACCAGTGAGCTCAGGTGTATGTGGCTGGCACCTTAGCCCGTTGAGCCACAGGCACTGAGCAAACAAGTTATTTTCAAAGGAAGTTCAAAGCACAGCCCATCTTAATTGCAGTTCCAGATACCAGGAGGTGTTGCTAACCTGGAAGCTAAGGTCAGTTGGAATTATTTTGTTACATGGTCTTCTTTTCCTGTGTGTCTGTTAATAAGTACATCTATTTGAATTTGTTAAAGTAACTGATGGGACTAGCTCTGTCCCTGTTTTCCCCAGGCTTCCCTAGTACTGAGCTGGAAGAGTTTTGAAGGGATCTTAAGAGATATAGCAGGTACAGCTTAACTTGCCCTTCAATTTAGTATGTTGTATTTTGAAAGTGTATATTAATGACATTCTTGTTCCTAATTGTAGCCGATTCAGTGTCCTGCATGTAGTAGACACTTAACAAATGCCTGTTAACTTTTTACCTAGTAGTTGGATAGGCTGAGAATGGGTGTTGGGGCAGAGTGGGCTTAGCTGTGGTCATATCTTAAGCATAAGTTGATCCTAAGTTTTCAGCAAGTTTTCTGAACTTTGAACAGTTGACTTGTCATAAATGCTACCTGCAAGTCACTCTCCAACTCAGAAAGGCAAGTGGTTGGTAACAGCTTGACCAGGAAATTCTAGTGATTAAAAAAAAAGTTAAAGGAAGAGGATTGAATTAATCATACTTCAGAGTTCTTGGCAAATTAGCATCACTATTCTGTACAAGGATCCTCTTATCTTTTTAAAATGCTTTTTTATCCATTCCCGTTCCCTGTAAATGATATAGTGTGTTTAATACGCACTTTTCCTTTGTATATATGTGTGTTTAAAAAGTACAATCATGGCTCGGTGCCTGTGGCTCAACAGGCTAAGGTGCCAGCCACGTACACCTGAGCTGGTGGGTTCAAATCCAGCCCAGGCCTGCCAAACAACAATGACGGCAGCGACCAAAAATGGCCAGGCGTTGTGGTGGGCGCCTGTAGTCCCAGCTACTTGGGAGGCGGAGGCAGGAGACGTGCTTGAGCCCAGGAATTGGAGGTTGCTGTGAGCTGTGATGCCACAGCACTCTACCCAGGGTGACAGCTTGAGGCTCTGTCTCAAAACAAAAACAAAAGCAAACCCCTCCCCCCAAAACCCAAATACAATCATAGTAAAGACTTGTATCAAACTTACTATGTTCCAGGCTCTATTGTAAACTCTTTTAGGTGTAATCATTCATTTAATTCTCAGAACAGTCTTATGAGTTAATTGTCTTTATTATTCCCATTTAATAGACTGGGGAAAAAAAGGTTAAGTCATTTGCCTAAGATCACACAGCTACTAAGCAATGAAGCTCGGGTTTGAACCTTGGCAGCTGAACCCTCCAGTCTATGCTTTTTTTTGCATTTTTTGACCAGGGCTGGGTTTGAACCTGCCACCTCCAGCATAGGGGGCCGGTGCTCCACTCCTTTGCGCCACAGGTGCTGTCCCAGTCTGTGCTCTTAATCCCCTGTCTCACCATGGAAATGTACATCGTGCTTTGTGTGTATCCATGTTGATTTCTGTACATGGTATTGTATAACTAGCACTGTGGTAAATCTTGCTTTGTTTCTTGCTTTTTCACTCAGCACTTTACCTGTAAGATGTGCCCACGTTGCTGTGTCCACTTAGGACCCATTCCTCTGGTTGCTGCATCCCCAGGGTAAACAATGATCACATTTTGCCTCCCCACTCTTCAGAGATGGTACTCTAGTTTCCCGCCTCCACAAATAATGCTGCGATGAGCATCCTACCTCAGGACCTGTAGGAGAATCTTAAACCATGATTTCTTCTTCATGAACTAAATGCATGCCTTTTATGAAACAGGAAGCTGGTACATTTAGAACCCTTTTCACTAAAGGTGACCTGTGTCCTATCAGCCATGTCTCAGGCACTGTTCCAGCTGTGAGTGATCATCTCAGAGTGGAACACAGATATTTATGTGTATGAAATCAGAATCCCTTTATTCACCAAGTAACCACTTTATACCTATTTATTCATGCCACTCATGTGCTAGGAGGTATTGGGGGATAAATGCAAACAGGGCCAAGACTTCCGTGCATCTGGCCTTATAAGGCGAGTGAGGATATTGGCTTGGATTTGGGGTGACGTGGACAGAGAGACTAGAATTGTTGCTTGTACCAGTGTGAATACCAGGCAAGTTTTTTTAAAATTTCAGATTAATATGAGGGTACAAATGTTTAAGTTACATTGTTTTCATTTCATTTCTTTTTTTTTTCTTTTTCTTTTTTTTGAGACAGAGTCTCAAGCTGTTGCCCTACGTAGAGTGCTGTAGCTTTACAGCTCACAGCAACCTCAAACTCTTGGGCTTAAATGATCCCCTTGCCTCAATCTCCCAAATTGCTGGGGCTTTAGCCACCTACTGAAACAACTGGTTATTTTTTATTTTTTATTTTTTTCTTTAGAGACAGGGTCTCGCTCTGGCTCAGGATGGTCTTGATTGAACTCATGATCTCAGGTGATCCATCTACGTTGGCCTCCCAGTGTGCTAGGATTACAGATGTGAGCCAGCGCACCCAGCCACCCTTCACGTTTCTACAGTTGGTTCGTGTTGGGATGGTGTTGACCAAAAATAGCCTTGCTTTGATCATTAGGGTCAAACTGGCAAAGCAGGATGTTTGTACCAGCAGATACACAAGGAGCTTCACCTCCGTGGTGCTCTTTGGCATCACCTAGCTCTGTCCCAGGTTTGCTCAGATCAAGCCCACGAGAGTTCAAGGATGGGGGAGTGATCTTTCTGCCTTTCCCATTCCTCTGGCTATGCTGCTACCAAGGCATGTCTGATACCTGGGCACGAAGTTAAGGCACTGGTGCTCAGTCTGAGGAGGAGCAATCAGCAGTGGAAAAAGCAATCACTCACGAGGACACCAAACCTGTGTCTGTCTCATGTGCCAAACACTGGAAGTGCAGAATGCCTAGGACTGGGGGAAGATTACACAAGGCTGAATTCTCATATGTTTAACTTATCTCAGATATGATCTTAGCGTGGAAGTGGAGAGATGGGAATTCACATGGGCATGTCGGGGTTTGCTGGGAGAAGAGAATTTGGTGGGTATAGAGGTACACTTGGGAAGGGACCAGGTGGTGGAAGGCCGTGATAGGAAGGATAAGTAAGTAGTTTGGGCTTAGTCTTCTAGGGTGACAGTGGGTGTCTCTGCACATGCCTGATCCACTTGAACAGAAAAATTTTAGGGAGACTTATTATGGTAATTAAGTGTAGGCTAGTTTGGAGGGGGGCTCAAGACTGAGCTCAGCTGGGGGTGGTGGCAAAATTCTGGTGAAAGGCAATGAAACCTAGAGATGCTGATGGAAATAAAGAGGAATAAGCACAACAGGAGATGTTATAAAGAATCAGCAGGTATTCACAAAGCCCTGGGAGCAAGGACATCTACACCACACCAACTCCAACAGAAACACAGACTAGCTTCTCAGTCCTTCCCTAACGTCTGTGGATTTGGCATCTTTTATTAAGGTTGAAAGGGATCATTAACATCACACCTTAGATTCTCCTCTGAGCTAAAAATCAATTGGGAAAAAAGTGTAGAACTTAGATGAAGGCAAAATATTGGATGTTTTTTCTTTTTGCTGGTAGCAAAGAACTGGAAGATATAGCTTTGTACCATTGCCAAAATAGATTTTCTATCATGCTCCCTCAAGTTTAGATGTTGGGGCAACCCTCCCATGGAGAGAGTCTGGGTCATTGATTGCTCTGGCCAGCTGTGGGGTCCCTGGCTGTCTGGACAGGAGGTTACACATGAAGGAGGCTCATGGTGCAAGCCACCTGCGGAATAAATGCGGTCTCCCCTACCCACCCAATTGGATGCACAGATCCTACCCATTTGGGGGTGGGTGGGTAAGCTACAGGTGGAAGAGGTAAGATGATCTATGCTATGAGCAGAGTGCAATTATCTGCAGAAATGCAAGGAGAAGGAAACAGACTTTCCTTCTTATTGCTGGACGTGATTAAAGGTGAGAAAAGAATCAGGAATGAAATTTGTGGACTAGAGAACCAGAATGGTTTAATAAACACGTTTTGCCCATGTTGTGGGAAAAAGCGAAATTGCTTACCAGCAGTCTCAGAGGAAATATAAAGGATTAGTGGCTGGTGTTGAAGAAGTGGCCTCAAACGGGTGTCCTGGTTCACAGCTGACTTGTTCCATGGAGCACCTTCAGCACGCTCTGCACACTCTTGGTTGACCACAGCCTGGATGCTTAAGCCTGGAGGGTTGAGAGGACAAAATCTTTGGCGTCATAAATAAAATCATGTTTTCTCTTTCTTACTCCCTCCTTCCTTTCCTTCCTTCCTTCCTTCCTTCCTTCCTTCCTTCCTTCCTTCCTTCCTTCCTTCCTTCCTTTCTTCCTTCCTTCCCCACTTCCCCTTCATTCTTTTCTTTCTCTATCTTTCTCCCCCCCCTCATCTTTCTTTCTTTTCTGCCTTGACCCATGAAGTAGGGACTTCTACCTTAGGGAAGAATGGAAGATTTGGGGGAGAAAGCTTCTGTCATTTTCTCTGTGCCCTATCCTGGCTGGAAGAAAGTCATAAGGATGAAAGTTCAGTCCCTTTGGGTCTCTCTTTCTTAGAAAGTGTCCTCAGCACATGCCCCCTCCACACCCCTCGTTCTCACAGACTTGGCAGGGCTGCTCTGCTCTGCCCTTTGGGGTCGACAAGTCAGTTCTGGTCACAGGTGCAAGCCAGTTCTGCAAGGCAGCTTTTCTGGAAATCAAGCCAATAGATTCAGCTTTGTAGATCTGATCCAGCTCCCAGGGAACCTAGAAGCCAGGAAGAGGTGTGATTAATTAACATCATCCCTTAACTTTAAACATTCTTGTCAAGGTAAAAAAATCCCAATTCTGAGATTCTTTGAAATGTTCTTTTCTTCTTCCCCCATTTCTTTTCCAAAAACATTTACCAAACTGAATGATGACCGTGGACTTGGCACATAGGTTAAGTGTTTTGTCTTTTCTCTTACATGGCTATGGTTGACTCTAACACAGTGTCTAGGGTCACAGGCAGCTCGGATGGGGACATGTACCCACACATATTAAGACACTTCTATCCAATGAACACACTGCAACCCAGGGCCTATAAAGAATACTGCAGATCATATGAGTATGTGGATATACACACTTATCACATGCACATGCCACAGTACACATCATGCACACACCCCCAGACTGCAGACATGCACACATGTCACACATACAGCCCCATATCACATGCATACCACATGTACACACCCAGACACCGTGCACAAACACTCCCACTCTATCCTACACATAAGTGCACATGCGCAAACCCACAAACACACAGGTGTAACTCCAGGGCCAGGGAAGAACTGTGGAAAACTCCTTAACACATTGTCACTTTCCCTCTTTCTTCTTCCTCCCCGTCTCTCTCCTCTTCCCTTTTGGTCCTGGGGTCTTCATGTGCAGGACTCCAGCACACACACAGCCACAGAGTGAACATCTGGACTCATTGAAAAACAACCGATAGAACCCGGGAAGTTCAGCCTTTGCGCATAAAGCCCCGCTCTTCTGGACCACTCCTCCCGCCCCCAGGAGCAGTCTGACAAAGAAGCACCTGCCCCAGCCAGACATCTTTATTTCTTTTTGCCTTTGATTAAGTGTCACAATAAAATGGCACATCAAGGGGCATGACATTAATGGTATCATTAAAGTGAATGTTTCACAAGTGAGTGTTGCCCCAACCAAGATACTTCTGATGTTTTTTTTTTTTTCTCTTTTGACGAGTCTTTGAGACCAGAGGATGGGAAAAAATAATGACTGAGGCCAGAGCTTGAGGAGGTAGCCTTCACCAGAGAGGCGAGCTGGTCAGGCTTCACTGAGCCCTGACCCAGTTTCCTTAAGGAAAGGTAAAGGAGTCCACGTGCTCGGCGCGTCATCAGTAAACAGGGTGCACAAGGATGAAACGTTCACACCACACACACACACACAAAGATTTCTACTTCGGTGCTTTTTGAAGTCAAAACTGGGTACGTAGAGCAGTTTGTTCTAAACAAACCCTTTGAATGTGTATCATTTAGTGAATTTAGAGCTTTGCAAATCAAGTGCTTTGGCTAAAAAAACGGTCACTGTGTATAGATGAGACGGGTACTCCTGTTAATGTCATTAGCGACCAGAACGGCAGCGCCTACAGAGCCCGGAGCAGGGAAGTAACACCCGGGGGAAACTGCACTGGCCGAGCAAATGTGAGGAGATTGACTATTTTCATCACTTCCTCCACAGTGGGGCTGGAGCCCATTTGTAAAGGGCTGTCTTATGCCCATGGGGTAGGGGACGATCAGACAATCCCGGCACAGTTTCCATTGTCCTCAAAGACACATTTTCTCCAGGAACAAAGCCCTGGGTTACACTGTTTGTCCTGAAGAAACTCCTGATAAATTTTTCTTTTTTTTTTTTAAAGCCTCTTTGATTTGCAGTAATAAAAGCATTTCCTTCCAAATATATACCCTTACTATTGAAAGCCTGAGATGAAAAATTCATTGTCATTTGCAAAGAATAGTGCCTCTTTGTGACTTGTTATCTCTCAAACTAGATGTTATGAAGTCTCTTGGAGGGCTCTGATAGCAGTTAGAATATTCTGCCTCTTGTGGCAAAGGCGTTTGAAGACATAATTATGGGATGAGGGTTGGGGTGACCAGCCCATCCTCCCAGACCGACCAGATACTCAATGGACTTTGTGTATGCAGGAGACTTCCCCTCATTCATCTTGTTTCAATGGAAATGGGATTGGCATCAGGTGATAAGGTGTTCCTGTAATGGATTCTAGAAACTTCTGTCCTCATCGTCTGGTCTGGATTTACAAATAACTCTTTTGTTGTTCAACTTTCTAAAATCAAAATTGCAATTGGAGTTGTAAAAATGATGGCATAGCATCAGACAAGAGGCAGGCTCCAAATGCTTTGAAATGAATAAGGATGACTCAGATGAATCTTGATGAACTGCGTCATATTTGAAGTATCCAAAGGCTTTTAGACTGTGGTAACTTTTGTTTTAAAAACAAATACTAAGTAGGCGAAAGACAATAATCCTGATTCAAAAACTTATTTGCTTTAAAAATTATAATTCTGGGCTTGGAGCCCATAGCTCAGTGGTTAGGGTGCCGGTTACATGCACCCAGGCTGGTGGTTTTGAACCCGTCCTGAGCCTGCTAAACAAACAAACAAAAAGTAGCCGGGCATTGTGGCAGGACCCGGTAGTCCCAGCTACAGGGGAGACCAAGGCAAGAGAATCACTTGAGCCCAAGAGTTTGAGGTTGCTGTGAGTTGTGACGCCACTGCACTCTACTGAGGGTGACATAGTGAGACTCTGTCTCAAAAAAGAAAAATTATAAATTCTGATGGGGAGCTGTTGTTTCATGGGTATAGAGTTTCAGTTTTGCAAGATGAAAAGAGCTCAGGGAACAGATGATGGTGATGGTGGTGCAACAGTGTAAATGTACTTAATGCCAGCAGACTGTACACTTAAAAATGGTTAAGACAGTAAATTTGATGTTATGGACATTTTAGTAAAGTTGAAAAAAATTAATAAAAAGTTAAATGCCTAGATAAATACTGGCAGTGTTGGACCCCAAATTGGGTTCCAACTAGGGTGGACACCCCGAAGAAAACAGTCACCAACTCCTGAGTCGATGCAAAAGCAAGAGGCGGTTTATTGCTGACGCGTCAGGGTCCCTTAGCCACTCGGGGGAAGGACCCCGTTTGGCTGTTACAGGCTGGTTTTAAACCTGAAAACCGCAAGGGGAGGGGGAGAGTGGGGTGAGTGGTGTGTTGCTCGTGGATTGGCTGGTTTGAAAGTCTGGCAGTCAGCCGATTGCACGGGCGCGGGAACGGGCAACGCCGGGTCGGGGTTGGAACGGGACTGGGGCTTGGGTAATCAGGATAAGGTGGGTGTGGGCTTGACCCACGTATGGGGAAACAGGATACGGTTGGGCTGGTTGGGTATCTTCAGGGTGGGGGTGCCCGGAGCGCTCTCAGAGAGTCCCTGCTCACCGATTTCTGGGAGACTGGGGTTTTCAGTCCCAGCAGGCTCAAGGTCGAGAAGGACCGGAGGGATGGAGGGCCATTCTGTCTGCCTCCCTGGGAGCTGCTTTCAGCCCTGCTGGGTGATGGAGTCTCCACCTTCCTGAGGATCTGGCCTCCAGTCAGATCTCCCCAGAGTGTGAGCAGTCTTTCAGG